>CABHPQ010176060.1:0-35373 GCA_902168405.1 Peromyscus aztecus
CCCCCCCCCCCCAGAATGGGAAAACCAAAGATGGGAGTGACAGGGGCAGGTTCCCCTGAGGATCCATCACTGGGTCCTGTCATCAGCGATCACCAGCCCCAGGTGGCGCCCACAGCCTCCAACACCACTAGACGAAAGGCTGAAAGCAGGAGAGGAGGCAGATTGTTCACTTGCTTCATACTCCATGTTGTTGCCTCTCTATGTTGGAAAAACAGTGCATTTCCCAGGTAAGAGACAACAACCAGAAGAATGTGGTCTGGTAGGAAACGCAGCATAGGCATGGCCACCAACATTCACTTGTGTGTTTGATCTTTGCTTTTTAAATGCCCCTTCCCGCTGGCAGGCTGCACCTATGCCTAGGTGCCCAGATCCTAAGACGTCTGTGACCCTTAGAAGGAGCTTTCTTCCTGCATCCTCCTTGTGTGGATTCTGGGGAAGTTGAGCCAGCAGCAGACAGCACAGGATGTGCCCAGGGGCTAAGGAAGGAGGGAGGAGGGAGGAGGGAGGAGGGAGCAGGGCTTGGTGAAATGGGGAACAGGTTCCGGAGTGGGGAGTCAGGTGGAGGGCTGTGGTAGAGCAAGGGAGCTCAGTACAAAGTCCTGTCTGTGCCAATGTCACTAACAGTGTCCTTTTCTTGTGTCTTCTTTCAAAGGGTAGAAACAGCCCCAGGTCTGTGGTCATCAAACCACAGGGCCGGGGTCAGCCTGGTATGGACTGAGAGCTACAGGAAGGAGCCCAGCCAGAACTCCAGGAGACTGTATGCTCAAATGCCTATTGCCAGACAGACTCCCCTGGGAATCAGGGCACAAGCTCCTCCACCCCTCCCCTGGTTGCCGGGTCTGCCTCCTTTAGTTCACTGGGTCTCCAATGCTGTTGTCTGGAGAAGGACGTGGTCCACATGGCTTCCACCTTATGAAGCTACATTCCTCCAGTATAGGTGGGATGGAACACCCCCAGTGAGAGAACTGAGTGCCACACTGGACTCAAGGAACTTCATCAGCTTGTCCCCTCATCCTCACCAACATGATCACTAACTGCTGCAGAAACTACGTAAGCCTAGCAGGATGGTGACTGGCTGTAAGGGCAGAGAGAAGAGGAGAGAGGGGCAAGTGGGTCATGGGGAAGAGAAGACAGAAAGGGAAGACAGAGGTGGAAGGGCATGAAGGACAGTAAAGGAAAAGGGGGACTGTCTGTTCAGAGGAAATTCTAGTCAGGCAGCTGGGAGGAAAGGGATGAGTGTTTTGGGTGGGGACAGGGGCCACAAACAAGCAGGAGCAAACTTCTCTTGAAGAGGAGAGTTGGGGGTGCAGGGCATGGGTACCTGCGGGGGTTCCTGCAAGTATTATGCCTTCGTGCCCTCTATAGGCACCCACGGGGAAAGGAGGGTTTCTTCCTGGTGGGTTCCAGCATGTGCCAGGTGCGTTAGTAGGATGTTGCCTTGCAAAGCTGCTCCCGTCCTGGGGTGCTGAGGCAGGGTGGGGCTGTAGAGAAGGGAAAACTCATCCTTCACTGAGGCCTCCTTCTCCTTGTGCTGGACCCAACCTTGGGATGATCTGGTAACATTTGTGTCTTTGTTTTCTTCACAGTTTCCTTCCTCTAAGCACCAAAGGTGTTGGTCCCTTGTCCCAGGATTCCAGAAACTGGTAGAAGTTTTCCTATCCCACTGAGGGATTTCTTGACCGTCATTTTGACTAGGCTTTTGAGTTTTTTTCTGTGACACCTAGGCAGGGTAAGTAGATATTCAGACCTGGGATCCAGCATTGCTTCCACAAGGTTGGCAACTGTGAGACTACTTTATGCCCAGTGTCTTAGGGGTCAGGCTTAAAAGGAAATCTTTTTTTTATTAATTTATTTTATTTTATTTTACAATATAATTCAACTTTACATATCAGCCCTAGATTCCCCCGTTCTCCCTCCTCCCACCCCGCCCCCCTCCCCCCGGCCCACCCCCCATTTCCATCTCCTCCAGGGCAAAGACTCCCCCGAGGATTGAGATCAACCTGGTGGACTCAGCCCAGGCAGGTCTAGTCCCCTCCTGCGAGGGAAAGAGAACTTGGGGGAGCGGGAGATCCCAACTGGATCAAGAACAGAGAGGGAACATAAGGAATGTTCATGATAAATGAAGACATGAGAATAGGAAGAAGCAAAGTGCTGGAGAGGCCCACAGAAATCCACAAAGATGCCCCCACAATAGACTGCTGGCAATAGTCGAGAAACAGCCTGATCTGACCTACCCTGGTGATAGGATGGCCAAACACCCTAATTGTCGTGCTAGAAACCCCATCCAGTGACAGAGGGAACTAGATGTAGATATCCACAGTCAGGCCCTGGGTGGAGCTCCGGGAGTCCAATTGGCGAGAAGGAGGAGGGTTTATGTGAGCAAGAGTTGTTGGGACCAGGGATGGATGGAATACAGAGACGAGTGGCCAAACGAATAGAAACACATGAACTGTGAACCAATGGCTGAGGGGCCCCCAACTGGATCAGGCCCTCTGAATGGGTGAGACAGTTGATTGGCTCGATCTATTTAGGAGGCATACAGGCAGTTGGACTGGGTCCTGTGCTCAGTACATGAATTGGCTGTTTGAAACCTGGGGCTTAAAAGAAAATCTTGATCCCCATGTAGCTGCAGATGTCAGCCATTGATGCTGCATAGAACCCTGCTGGGTGAGGTGTTGGGTGGGGTGTCTGCAGTGTTCTCCTGGGCACCTTCCAGGTAGGAACTGGCTACCAGAGTCAGCAGGGGAGTTAATCTGTGGGGATCACGCCACTGAACATCATGTCTGCTTCTGGTAGATGTTTCTGAAGCCTCATCCTGTCTTAACATCTGCCCAAGTGAAGAGAAGGGGAGATCAGGTGGCTGATCTCATCCTCCCCACACCAGAGGGAAAGATGTCACTGGATTTCTTCTCTGAGGAACCTAGGATGACTGAGAAACTGCTGAGGTGTGGCTAGGTGTGATCTGTTGTGCTAGGCAGCAGGTCTCCTGATCACGGTGGAACACTGGATCACATTGAGAGTAGCCAAATCATCTTCTCACTAGCACAGCATGAAGGCCATGCTATCACCTGCCCGCCACTGCATGGCATCACACTCTAGGACCTGACCACCATGTGATTCCCATATGGCCCCACATGGGACAAATGGCCAATGACACTGAGCATCTTGCTTGTGGGGTCAGAGCAGGTTTTGGGTGTATGGGTGTTCACTGGGGCAGACCTTTGCTGCTTCTTCAGATTAATGAAGCCAGGGCTGGGAAGCGGGGTGGGTTCTGTGGCCCTCTTGGGAATGAGTGAGGGGAATCCAGCACCAGGTGCAGATCCCGGAAGGGAGAGAGGATTATTCTCTGGGCTGTACGGAAGTGCTCTCCAGGGGATTGGCATGCTTTGTTATGTCATGACCATGGACATGATTCCCTGTAGTCAAGAAACATCAGGAACCATTTACTGCAAAAGAACACAGAGTTTGAGTTCATGTCCCTCTGGCCTCCTCACTTGGTCTGCACACTCTGCCCACCCATTCTTACAGGACATTGGCATGTCATTGAAAACTCCTATTTCAATGGCTGCTGTTACCCTTTGTTCTGGTCCTGTGGGAAGGGTCCCTTGTTCAGTGGGTGGCACCCAGCCCATGACCACAAGCCTCAGGATGGAGCCTTCTTTAGGTCTGGGCCAAATGCAGTTCTCAAGTGTGAAGACAGTCAGCTGATTCCGTGAATTATTTCTCCCTTTCTCTGCAAGGATCGCCCTTCCCAGTTGCAGAGGACAGAGGTGTCCAGGGGGCCATAAACTTTCTGCACATTCTCCAGACAGACTTTTGGCTCGCTACCTGAGAGCAGAGAATTAGGTGAGGACTGACGCCCCACACGCTGTGCACCCACTTATTGCTTGCCTAACCCTCCTCACCCTGCCAGTCGGAGCCAATGTGGTCACTAGCAGCTACTGGGTATCAGGTTGCTCACACTCGCTGTTCAGCGTAGCCCGCAGACTGCAGGTGTGGTCTGCTGTGCTAGGCAGCAGGTCTTCACTCTGAACTTCACTCTCCAGAACATCGAGGAGCACCGGCTCATACTGAAGGGAGTGGCAGAATCACCTTCCACCTCCGGGTGGAGGAAACATCGTGGACCTCCTCAGTAGCATTGGATAGCTTGTTCTTGGGGAAAGAACAAGTTTGGTCAGTCACTGTGTAATCTCTGAGCCAGGCACGTGGGCCTAGCCATGATGTCCTTTGTGGCCCCAGGCTGGGTTGGGAGTTCACATGTCAGCTCCAGAGATCCACCATGGCCTTCTTTTCTGGTCTCGGCTCTGCTGGCTCTACTGGTGTGTCCACCATCGAAGCTCTCTTCCCTCTGTCTCGGCTGGACAAGTGTGAGGGAGATGGAGAGTGGGAGGACAGAGGCCCGAGGGTGACATGTTGGTGGGAGCCGTTTCTGACCGTCTGATCCAGAGTTTGCTGCAAGGAGAAAGATCAGGGCCAGCCAGGCCAAGCTCAACCCGGGAGTCAGAGGCCCTGCTTGGTGTCCCTCCCCAGGGAAGGTCACAAAGGAAGGAGACAGGATTTGTACCCACCTCTCTTTAGTCTCTGACACCAACGAAAATGAACTCGATGTTCTATGCAGAGGCTGTAGACTCGGTCCTGGGGAACATGGGACTTTTTGCCAGGCTATCCATTTGTCCAGAATGTTCTTCCTCTTTCACAGCCAATCGGCCAAACCTTGGAACCTGTAGCCAGGACTGCCTTGACCTGGTAGCCGGCACTGTCCAGCACTGGTTGCAGAGGGCCATCTAGGTTCCCTCACTGTGGAGACTTGATATTTGGTTTCCTGAGGGCTCTGGAACACGACCCAGCCTCACAGGGGTCTACAAGACTCCACGTGCGGTGGAGGGGACAAAACAATTTCTCTCCCAGACACCAGTTACTGTGGCCTCTCCCCTCCTTGATAAGATCTGGGATCTTGCAACAGGATCCCCTTGGGCAGCATCACATGGGGTCTGACTGTTGAAAACCTCTCCTTCAGCTCTTCTTGCATTTCCACGGAGCAGAAAGGTCACCCTTGTCTCTTCTCCCACATACAGCTTCTCCAGACAACCTCGAAAGGGTTTAAGAATGTATCCCCTGCTGAGCCCCGCAAAGTCAATGTATAGCTGTGCCTGCCCTCTGGACAGATCACCCGGGGAAGGGCCGTTTCTTTCTCCCTCCTGTCCCAGGACACTGCTAATGTGAATATGAGGAACTTGAGAACATCCATATGGACAATTTCTCATTGGCCTTCTCAGGACTTGGTCTGCCCTGAAGGAGCCACAGCTCAGTCAGGCTGCATTTGAGATCACAAGTTTTAACTAAACACAGAGCACAGTAGCTGATGCATGCTGTTGGTGACTACCCAGATGGTTTAGAAGACACTGTAATTGAACTCCAAGGGCTCTCATGTCCATGAGTGCCAAGACAAATCAGGCAGATGGTGGTATACAAAGAGACGGAAAGACTGAATACTTACAGCAGGTAAGGAGTTCATGGGAGTCATTTGGAAGTTTATGTCCTCCTCTAAAGAGAGCATGGGGATTTTATGTAGGGAGCTTAAACCTATTCACAGACGAGCAGTTCATTCATAAGTATGCTCGGTGAAGGAGGGAAGTACATTCCTGACCACGCACAGTTTAAGGCCACGGAGCACTATTTAAGTGATGTTGATGAAGAGCCACCTGGGCAGGTGGCTGCCCCACTTTGTGGCTGACAGCACCCTGTGGGTGCGTGGGTTCATGCAGTCCCTCTGAGCACAAGACTCACGGGGAATCAGAGCCACTGGTGAGCTCTGTCCACGTCACTCACTGAAGCTAGGAGCAAAATGCTATTAAGACATGTCGGGAAGAGTGTCAGGAAAAGATATACAGAATTTGTGTCCCTTCTAGCCTTCAGACTCGGTCTCCCCATTTCTCTCCATTCTTTCTGCAGGGGGAGTGACACAATTCTGAAACCTCCTTTTGTGGGGACTGCTGTTACCCTTTGTTCTCATCCCACAAGAAGAGGGCCTGGCGTCAGGGATGGTGCCCAGCTCCCAGCTCACAACGGAACCCTCATCAGGGAATGGTCAACTGCACCGCAGGAGTGTGACAGTGCATGGCTGTTTCCATGTACTGCTTCGCTTTTCTCTGCAGGGATCTGTCTCCCCACTTGCAGAGCACAGATGTGTCCAGGTGGCACTAACTGTCCCTACACACTCCCCAGGCTCCTTTCTGCTGCTACAGGACACCCTCCGTTGGGGTACGTTCTGTCAGGTCTCAAGTTTCTTCCCGCCCTGGAACACCTGCAGACCAAACGGGAAACACTATCATTAGACATGTCAAACTCTGAGCTCCTCTCTTGTGAGGTTTGCAGCTTATCCTCTTTGTATCTTTTCTTAGATCCCATTTGCTTAGTAAAACTTTCCCAGAAAAAACAAAAAACAAAAAAAACAAAAAAAAAACAACCACCCTTGTCCTAAGGAATGAAGACAATGAAGTAGAAACATGGAACTAACTGTCTAGGTGTTGTGTGGGTCTCCTCCAGGATTCCTGTGAGCTACAGGGTTCCCCTCTCTATACTGCTGCTGCATGCACACAGTTCGGAGTCATCTATCCCACAGTGTCCTCCGATGTAGTCCTGCCATAATCTAAGGAGTGGCTGTAGCTTAGGCCACAGCACATCAACCTTTCTTGTACCTTTGGAAGTGCAAATGAGAGGTGCCCGTTCATTAGACCCATGCTGCTAGGTATGGTGTGCAGGGTGCTGTGGAGTCCTAGACAGGTTGGAGACTGGATCATGGACAGAAACCTTCAAAAACCGGGGCCCAAATCACTCTTCCATGGTTGTAAATTGAATACCTCAGGATTTGTACATCGAAGGAAGGCTGACTGGCATATTTGTCTCCTTGGAGGAAGGCATTGTATAGAATTAACCTCCAAATAGCTTCAGGAAGAGACTCTGAGTGGTGCAAATGCAGAGGAGAAAGGGTTTGGACTGTGCAGGGAGCCCCAGGTCTGCAGCCTCTGTGAACTGTCACCCAAGTTCGGGTGGGCTTTCCGGTGATAGAAAGGCCCCTTTTTCCTTAGAGTCATTGCTGTACCTTGGGCAGAACCTCTCATCAATATTCCTGGTCGTAACTCCAATAAAACTTCATTGTCTCACCAAACAGAACATTCGTGTAGTTGTGTATTCATTAATTTGGTCTCTCATGTACTTCCTTTCTAGGGTGAACAAACGTGTTTGTGTTGTGTCTTCCTGGGAAAAGTCAGTCATACAACATTTTGCACTCTAACAGGGACGTGACAGGATCAGAGTTGGACAGGATCGTCCATGAGTGCTGCTACGGGAGCCTGCAGCGGAGGCTGAGCAACTGAAGTTGGAGCATCTGAGAGGGAATTCTGACACAGCCGCCCTTTCTCGTACGATGTGTGGTAGCGTGTCTTTTGCAGAGGCAGCAGGTGCATGGTTCTTGCTATAGGTAGCGAGGCATGCAACTAGGCCGAGCCACTGCGGGTTGGAGTGTCTGAGGAGGTAGTCTGAGGATGGCAGTCTTTGCCTATGTGGTATGATGTGGCATGCCTGCTTGAGGAGTGAGTTCTATGACATGACTATGGAGGTGCCCTTAAAACAGTTAAAGGCTTAGGGACAATTTTGAGACACTTGAGAGTAGCATGCAAGGGTTGAGATTGCCTGGCCACTGCTGTGTGTAGTAAGAGATGCATCTGAGGCCAAAGTGGCAGCCAAACAGCAGCTTGTTTATGTAAAGAAAAACTTAGAGAAGGGAAATGGCGCCTGGTTTCCTCCATGGGAGCCTTTCCATGGGAGCCTCTGTTCTGACAGGTCAATTAGATAATTTAGAGGATGAGATAGAGATGTTGGCTTGCATGTCTTTGGCTTGGAGGCCAAAAGAAAAAGGAGAAAATGGGTTAGATCCACGCTGAAAAGCCCTTCCTGGGATCCAAGACCTTTGAACCCGTGAGAAGACCAGAGTGGGGAGAATATGGTAGAAACGGTGAGATCCCTGCGCAGCGTGGCCTTGATGGATAAAAGGGAACTGATCTGACACTCAGTCTTCACAATGGCCCAGCACTCGCCTCTGAACTGGGGGAATGGGAGAAGTCCTTCAACAAGCGACGAGAGAGACTGTCACGTTCTGGCTTGTGAGACTGTGGGACATAGAAGTACACTGAGTCAGTCTGGCTGCTGTTGAGGCACAATTTTACTACAACTTAACAATAGTACTACCCACCCCTCAAGATGCAGGCTGCATCCTGAGAATGTGAGGGAAAGCAGTCCCTGATAGACTGGCTTATCAGAGCCATTAGGTTACTTGGTTATCTCCATCGGAAGTCCCTGTAAATTATCTGGGAATGGAAAACAATAGAGGAATGACAGGCTTTGCGACCAGACATAGGAATATGAGGAGCTGTGTTTGGTCCTCAGGTCAGTGGGCTGATAGGACTATGTTCACAGGATGCTTAAGAAACAAACAGCAAAAGTTCTTTCAACGTGATTGTTAGGATTGGTATGGGGCCGTGGTGGCTATATTGAGTCTCATGGTGATGCATGGTCTAGTTGGAGAGGCTCTGGCATATCTGGTCAATCTAGAAGAGCACGTCAAGTTTGTAAAGTGCTAAAGCTCTTGGAAGGAGACGGGGAGAGGAGTGAGCAGACAATGGGTCCCCTCCGAATTACCCAAAGGCAAACGTAGCAAGAACAGCGTCCAGCTAGATTTCCCAGGGAAATTATAAGAAGCCAAAATCTGTGCTTGTGGCTCTTTGGAAGGCCTTAACGCTCAGCAAATGGTGAGGAAATGGAAGGTAGAGAGGTACAGGCATGCAAGAAGATGCCCTGGGGTGGGAGCTACCGAACAAATTCCTGTGCTGGGGTAGCCATGGTTGCCTGTGAGTGGGGCACCTACACAGAGACCTGAGACCGCTGGTGAATTACAGACTTATTGGTCCCCCACTAATGTGTTAAATATCTGGGCTTCGGTGGATATTGGAGCTGAGCACACCTCAATTCATGGCAGAAGCACCAGGGACAATGGGCCACCATGGGTGAATATAGGTACATGCCATATGAAGGCAAAGGGATTGCTTGTTCTTGGAATGAGGAGTTATCCCACCCCAGTACAGTGTGCTTTCTCCACCGCAAGAGAACATTCTGGGGGTAGATATAATGTTGGGCCACACCCTGTATATGACTGTTGGAGAGTTTTGCCTAGGGATGCAGATGTTGAAGCCAGCTGTGCATGGTTGGGCAAGATGGGAACCTGTAAAATTGCCTAAAGCAAAGTAGAGTGATGGAGGCCAAGCAGTCTAGACTACCCGGGAGGCCACGATGAAATTACAGAAGCTATTAGAGAATTAGAAAGAGTAGAGGTTATCTGTCCAGCTCATATTGAAATAACTCAGTATGGCCTGTGAAAAAGCCTTGGCTCCTGGAGAATGCCTGTGAATTCTAGATAGCTAAGTAAGGTAGTTCTCCCTCCCATGCCTCTGGACAAAATCTTTCTCTTTGGCTTGTGCGAGCGACGAACTGTTTCCATGCTGTGCTAGACAGCGCCGTTTTCTTAGTATTCCTTTTAGCAGCTGGGTCCCAAGACGCATTTGTATTCACATGGAATGATCGCCACTGGACGTTCAGAGCACTTCTCCAAGGTCACCTTCACAGTACCCACTGTTTGTCACAGGTTGGTGGTTATGGACCTTGCTTTGTTATCCTGTCTCCCTCTGTCAAAAGGATTCATTATGTTAATGACATGATTGCTACCCCCAGAGTGTTTGGCAGATTGAGAACAGCAACTCAAAGAACATACATGTGTACCTGAGGGAACAGAGTCTAAAGGACACAGGTGCACCTAAGTGAGTGACATCCAAAGGACATGGTGCCCCTGAGAGATCAGCATGTGAAGGACTCCAGGTGCACCTGAGAGAATGAGGGTGGGAGATGAATCCACCCACAAGATGCAAGGCCAGGTACAGCTGTCAAATTCCCGAGAGTGTTGCAGTGCTGTAAGACACACTTGATAGCTCATGAGTCACTGAAGAGACCCCTACAACAGCCAGTGTCTGTAAATGCAAAGGAGCTGCAGGTCTTGGGGCTCCACGGTTATTGGAGGATTTTTGCAGCTTATCTTGCTTAGCTGCTCGTCTTCTGTATAGCTTGATAAATTCCAAATGGAATTGGGTGCTTGAAAGCTCAAAAGGCTTTTGAACAGGTGAGACCCTTGTGGGACAGGTTAAACATCTGTGTACTCCATCATCTCATTGTCCCTTCATGTTAGAAATCACCAGAAACTCAGAAGGGCTATAGCAGGAAACCTGAGCAAGCAGTTCCAACAGGGTTTTGGTTCCAGGTGTGGAAGGGGGTAGAAGTTGGTGTTGAGTACTGGACCAGCAATGGCTACCTGTATATAAAGCATTGCAGCTGGCAGAATCCGTCACTGGCGCCATCCCAGTCACCATCAAAAGAGCTTATGCACTTATGAGTTAGAGTGAGTCTTCCGGCCATGCCTCTCTGGGGTGGCTCAGAATCAAACCTTATAAAGGTGGTGTACACATTTACAGCAATGTGGTGTAGTGTGTGTGAGCCCTGCCACCAATGCCGTATAGGCTGTACTGGGGACAGTGCCTTTTCAAGCCACTGAGCCCCTTCCACCAATTGAACCAACATCTAAGCCAGACAAAAGGTCAGAAGGGACCCCATCCATCCCTGTAGACGCCTGGGACATGGATGGTGGGAGGAAGAGCAGCAAACATACATCGCTGCTGCTGTCAGCCTCAAATGTCATAAAAATAACAACACACGCCCTCCCCCCCTTCCAGAGGATGGTGCAGGATGAAGACTCATAGCCACTGATGAGGCTCCTGAGAACAAGGGACTTGCTGTGGCTTAGGGGCCCAAGTCTTAGCCATAGATGGGCATCTATATCTGTGAAAGAGGGGGGTGGAAAGAATCTAGGAGCAGAGGAGGGAGTGAACTGTTATGTAGCACTTTCCTCCTAAATACAGATTCCTTCCAAATTGAAACATGCCCATGCCAAGGGCAGGGAAGGCCCTGAGCCTCTAGAGGTAAACCAGAGGTCAGGTGACTGAAAAACAGAAACTTGGACTATTCTTGAAGGCATCGGAACAGAAGTATGAGAAAGAATGAGCTGTTGGTAGAAGAAGGGACTCTGGCCAGCAAACTTCAAGAAAAAAACCAGACATTCCAACTGTGGAGCTGCCTGCAAGATGCAGAGAGCTCCAGGGCTGCAGATTTTCTGGGCCATCACCCACTTTGAAGTGGGCTTTCCAGTAATGAAGCTCAAGCTTTTGGTTTATTTGTCTATTTTCATTTTGTTTTTTAAATTGACCCTGCTCCTTGTAAGAATTTCCTCACCCATACTTCTGTTATTGGTATACTCATTACTTTGGTCTGACATAGGTTTCCTTTCTGGGGTTAAGTGATTGTGTGTGTGTGTGTGTGTGTGTGTACGGGTTAGTTTAGTTTTAACTATCAAGTGGACACAGCCTAGAATCATATTAGAAGACAGTCTTAATGAAGAATCATCAAAAATTAAGCTGGCTTCTGAGTGTGTCTTTTAGGGATTACCTTGTTAGTTGATGTAGAAAGACCTAGCCCATTATAGGTGGCACCATTCCTTAGGCATGGGGTCTTGAGCAATGTAAGAGAGGAGAAAACTAGTTGAAAGCAAGCCAGGACATCCTCTCATTTCTGCTTTACCAGCATTGGAATTACAGGCAAACAACTGTGCCTGGATTTCCCCTTGGGTACTGGGGATCTGAATTTAGATCCTCGTGTTTGTAAAACAAGGATTTTACTGACTGAAAAGTAAAGTTCTCTCCAGAACCAAGGCTTATCACTCTTGACAATGAGTGGAGTCGGTGTGGTCAGTACCTCTGCAGTGTGGTCAATGTCCTTGCCATGTGCTCAGTATCCCTGCTATGAGGTAGGTGTCCCTTCTCGTACCTTCTCACTGCTTCTTCCCTGCTCTGTGTGTATAGATGGGGGAACAAGGGCCCAGGTGCACAGAGAGAGCCCTATGTGGAGCCTCTTCACATCACACTGCCCTGGGGTTCCTCTCTGTCTGTTCTGCGGCACAGTTACCATCTCTGAGTGCTTTCCTACCTTTCCAGTACACCACCACGTCACACACAAGATGTCTGTATCTCATGGCATCGTGTCTTTGGTCCTGAGGAGGAGCCTGGAGAGCGTGCAGAAGTTACAGGGATCAAGGAAGCAGATCAGCCCCAAGGCAAGTTGTGAAAGAGCTGCAGTGCTGGCCAGTATCTTGACGGAAGCCTGGGGGCTAATCCCAGGTCAGAGACAAATAACCATACCCAGCCTGCTTCTTGTCCACAGAAGCCCTGAGATAGTAAATGCTTGCCAGTTTCCATGACTTAAGCTCTAGACGTCTGTTCTACCCAGCAGCAGATGATGAGTCCAACACCCGATGAGATGTTTTCCCAGCTTTCCAGGCCTGTACATTAAAATGGTCCCTGCCTGGGGCTTACTAAAAAATAATCAGAGATTCTAGTTGATGAGCCTGAAAGGAGTAGAAAAATCTTTCTTTGTTAACAGCCATCATGGGTTTCTGATGAATCAGGAGGTAAAAATGAGAAAGGCTGTCACAGATCAAGCTGGAATGCCCAGACTTGATTGTAATCCATTTTTCTCAAGGGATCAAGGACAGAGAGCATGCTACCAATGACCAGTGAGTATTATTTGGAGAGTGACTACCAAGGACTATAGTACCAGGCCTCTTGCTGGAGGTTTGTTGTCTAAAGAAGGCTGCCCTGGACCTGTGTATGCACGGTGGCCTTACGGTAGTCATCAACAGGAGCACCGCTCCTGCCACCCCCCCCACACACACAAACACACATACACACTCAGGAACCATGGCTGTCTTCTGATCACAGAAGAGTGGAAATATCACAGAGGCACTTCAAAAGAGGGTAGCGGAACTTCACCTGTGCCTAGTTCTCTGGAGACCTGGCTGAAAGTGAGCCAGGCCCCACAGGAGATGCTTGTAGCCTTGAGACCCCGAGATGAGGATGTGCTGCTGAACTCAATGCCCATGTCACTCCCAGCCTGTGAGTGAGCCATCCCACAGGGCCAGCCCACAAAGCCAGTGTCTGTTACGGCTCCATGCAAAGGCCTAAATGTCATAAAAACTTTCCCGCCAGACTTTCCCACCAGCACCTCCAAGTTCCTCATTTACAAATCTAGTCAAGTTAAGCGGTGGTTCTCAGTAAATAAACACTGGGATCTTTGGTGTCCCGGCTATAAGAAAGCCCCTGAGGCTGGAGAGAGAGAGAGAATAAAGGCAGGGTTTCTGTGTTCAGCTTCACCGCTACAACCAAGGAGCAGAATAAAAGCTGCCGGGAGGAAAGATAAAGCTAGCTGTTCTAAACAATTCACACCTTCGTTTCTCACAGACCGGCAGTTTCATCTATGACATACGTAGGTCTAAGGTGGAAAGAAATGAGACTGGAAGGGAGAGACCGTGACACTAGAGCCAAAGGTTGAAGACAGACGGGAGCTAGCTGGGCTCCTGAATGCTGGGAAGCAAACCCTGGGGTGAGAATTCCGAGCAGTTCCTCTGCAGTGCAGAGGTCCAGAGGTGAGTGGGAAACTGGCAAACAGAGGTCTGTCCTGCAGTACCAGGCCGAAAAAAAGCATGCCTGCTTGATCCTACCCTCTCCCTGGGTGAGCCCCTGGAGGTTTCAGCATGTGCACCCCCAGATGGTGGAAATGCCCTTTTGTTTATGAAAATGAAAGCAAGGGCTCTGAGAATCTATTCAGTGGAAAAAGAACTTCCCACAACTCAAGCATTTCTAGTTACAGCCTGCACTTCCCACGGCTCAGCCTCTGATCACATGTTCTCAGCATGGCTGAGCACCCATGATCTCTCCATAAACACCTGCAGCTGCTGTATTGCTGGCTACTAGGAAGCTAATGTGGCTGTAGACACAGAATGTGCTTATGCCTCTTAGAGAAAGAGACCAGATATGCTAGAGATACTATGGTTACCTGAGCCCTCTATAATCCAGCTTTCTAGGAAAGCTCAGGCTCTGGGCAACTCAGAGGCCAGGACTGCTGAAGTAGAGAAAGTAGGAAAGGAGGGTGTTCTGCTCTGGAGAAAGCAGGCTGCGCACATGGAGAGGGCTGAATCTAAGTCAACACAGAAAGGCTCTGGCTGTGGAGGAAACTGCTTTCCTCTCCAACAGAAAGAGATTAAAAAACAAACAAACAAACAAACAACAACAACGACAAAAAAACCAAGCCCTGCACCAGGAGCCTACAGAGTGAGTGAGCAGCCAGAGGTCCAGAGGAAGGACAGAAGTCAGGCTTTGGCAGGGCCAGCACAAGGTCTGAGATAAGTATAAATGGAGGCCACAGAGGGGTGCCTTGACTTGCAGGGTATCACAGGGCTCCTCCAAGCTCTGCTACTTGCTGACTTTGTGCAGGGTAGGAGGTGGGCTGGTGGGTCCCCGACAGGGTGACTGCAGCCAGCACTCCTCAGCACTAGAGTAAGAAAACCTCATATGGTAAAGGAAGGTGAACTCCTCAGCCTTCCTCCTCCTTACCCTTTCGAAGGCTGAGTCCCACTGTCTGCAAAGTGTGGTTTGAAACCCACAAGAATGTATCCAAAGGAATGCTCAGGGCATGCCTGACTCAACACAGAACCTGGGGAATGGTGCATGCAGCTCATTGATAAAGAGCGTGCCAGGCCTGAGCAAGACTTTAGTTCGATCCTCAGAACAACAACCAATAGTAAACCCAAACCAAATCAAGTCCCTCAATGAACATTGGTCTTGCCTTACCGACCCCATATAACCTGGTAAAGGACTCATCCAGCTATGCTGCTCACAGCAGGTGAAGGCTGCTAGCTGGTTTTTATTCTACCCTTCTTCCTTGTGAGCAATAGAGACAGTGAGGTGGAATTCAAGATGCTCCTGCAATAAGAGCGAGAACACATGAGGCAGGCCTTCCCTGAGAAAGGTTGCCATGATCGCCCTAACATGCACTCATTTAAGCTCACAGACATGTCTAGTGGAAAGAACCCAACCACATAAGATGTATGGCTGAGCACATGAGGCCATGCCTAGCCCCACTGTGGTCCTTTCTTCTTCTTCCTCTTCCTCATCAATTGGGTCCAGGTACCTCCAGGCCATCTTCTGATTTTCCCAGTGACATCACTTAGATGTGTTTGTGCTGTCCTAGGGACTGGAGCCCATTTTCTCCTTTTGTCTGGAAAGGTAGACCAGATGACATCATCTAAAACAGGAAGCACTGACCTGGTCCCAAGAGAGAGTGGGAAGCAGAGGTGCCATCAGACTGGACACTCCATGGACAGAACAGCTGTGCCCACACCTGCAAAGCAAACAGAAGCCTCAGAGAAGTGAAGCAGCTGCCTGAGTAAAAGAGGAGATGTCTACCTGTAGGATCTTCTCAGGAGGGGGTGAAAATCTACAGTCAGAGCGGATATGTGGCTGCTTCACATAAAAGACCAAGCAAGAGGAAACCGTTCTAAATTGCTGCAAAACACTTAGCTTTGGGCACTAGATGCAGAAAAGACAAGACACAAAACAAAAGGTTTCTGAGAGCCTGCTGGAGTTCCCAGGGAAGGCTGAGGGGTGGTCTTTCTGAGCCTCAGGAACCACAGGGCCATTTGATAGCAGGAAGGAGACTGAGCAGGGCTATTGGTGGCCTGGTCCCAGCCTCATGCCTCAAGTTTCTCTGTGGCCTGCTGGATATTTTCAGAACAACTGGTCCATGCTCACCACCCTGTCCTACCTGAACAAAGACCTGGGAGTGAATGAGAATTCTGCTCTGCAGCTCTTTCATAGTCTCCTGGCAAAGCTGCTATAAGCTGTCCCTTGACAACTATCGTCATATTTTCCAAAAAGAGCCAAGGACTTAGTTCTGTCAGAATAAAACCATTCGGATGTGGGATTGGGAAGTTCCTCTAATCATTAGAATACTTTATATTTAAAATGCTTTATATTAGTCAAGGGTCTTTAGAGGAACAGGACCAATAGAGTGAATATCTCTGTCACTTTATCACTATCTCTAGATCTACATCTACTTCTACACACACACACACACACACACACACACACACACACACACAGGCTTTATTGGGCTGGCTTATAGGTTACAGGATAGGTGGCCCAACAATGCCTATTTGCCCACAGGAGAGGCCGAGAACCCTGCAACTGCTCAGTCCATGAGACTAGCTAGATGGCTCTTCGGTCCCAGACTAGAACTGAAGGCCCAAGGAGTTCTGAAGGGTCATTCGTCTTCAGTGCAGTTTGGAAGGTTTAAAGTCATGGAAAGCTTGCATAAGCAAGAAGTGGACACAGACACTCAGCAGGAAGAAGCTAAGGTGGGCAGGCAGGTGGTTGTACCTTCTCCTTGGATCTTCTTACATCTGGGCCACAGCTGATGGTGCTACCTACCCTGGGAGAAGGTGTTCTCCCCTCAGTGAAGCTTTCCTGGAATGCCTCCTGGTTTCTCCCTGTACTTCAGATAAACAATGTGACATCACCTTTGGTGCCTCTGTCAGCTCCACCATGAGCCCTTGTCCCAATGTCTGCCACACCCAAAGACCATCTCTCTAGTGAGAGCTTGAAGACCACACACTCATTTCTATACCAGAAATCTTGCGTGTATGAGTGATGTAGCTCTTTGGGGGGTTGTTAATCCAGTTTGCCGTGACATCCTAGTAAGGTGAAAGCCTCTTACGCCCACTTATACTCTATCCCTGCATTGTGTTTATCCCAAACCATCTTGACATATATACATTTGGACTTTTGCCAGGATACTGTGATCAATTGTTTACTCTGTTGTTAGCCCCAGAGGTGCTTTGCGATTTACAGTTTCTGTTGAAGCCATAAAGAATGACATAATTGCATACTGTCTGTCTATAATGAACTCTTATAATCCAATACCAAAGTTGCCAAACCCCTGCCAGTGTGTTAGAAATCCCTGTCTCCCATTCTTGCCCAGAAAGCATCATTACTGCTAGTGGAGTGCAGATTGAGACTTTGGGACTTTCCATAGGCAAAATGAGACTGTGTGGCACCCTACACCAGGATGCTTGGGCATGGAAAAAACACGATTACTCAGGAACTGTAATGAACTCTTAAAGTTCATGCTAGGTAAGCATAAGATGATCTAAGGCTGGGCAGAAGGGGTGGCCGAGAAGAGTATGGAGCAGAAGCTGAGCTGATGGTTGCCCTGGACTATGCCTGTGGAGCCTCCAGGGACCTGGTCACCTTCCCAGCACAGGCCACTCATACCTTCGTGTAGCCACAAGTTTCTCCAGTCCTGCCTGGAGCCCTGTAGTTGGGATGAATCTCTCCCACTCACATCCTGAAGCTGCTTGGTCCCAAGTAAACACACAGAGGCTTATATTATTTTGGGTTATATAAGTGAATTGGTGACCAGCCTGGGATATATGAGACCCTGTATCCAAAACAAAAGCAAAATAATAAGTTACGGTAATCAAAATAGTATGGCTTGGGCATAAGAATGGACATATGTACCCAAGGACAGACAGAGACCAAAAAACTTTACAAGTACAGCCAGTTGATATTTCAGAACTGCACCATGTCCATTCATAGCAGGGAGAATATACTCTTCAGAGGAGAGTGCCTGGACACCTGGATGGCCGCACATAGAAAGATGGAGTTATCACCTATCTCACAGCATGAACAAAACTTAACTCAAAGTGTATCAGCCACCCAACTATAAGCTAAATGAAACAGAAGAAAATACAAGGGTAGGTCTGTATGACCTTAGGGGTTTGGGGACATGACATGTCACACATGATGATGGCAGAGCTGAGGAGACCTGCGGGTTGATGAAAGCATGAAGACCTCAGTTCTAGAATCAAAACCCACAACAAAAACCCTGGTGTGGTGCTGCACAGTTATAATCCCAGTGCTGTGGTGGTGGAGACAGGAGACCCTGAGGCTCACTGGCCAGCCATCATAGTCATTTGTCAAGTTCAAAGCCAGTGAATGATCCTGTCACAAACATAAAAAAGGATGGAAGGTGCCTGAGAAATGATATCTGAGGTGTTATGGCCTCCACACGTATATGCAGTAATGCACACACATATACATGCTTGAAAGCACGTGTGCAAATGCACAAGTAACATAAAAACCTCTGTGTATCAAAGTATATTATCAAAGCAGTGAAAAGAGCCCAGAGAATGGGAGAAAATATCTGGATGCTGTAGTATGTCCAATAAAGGCTACTATCCAGAGTATGGTAAAACACCATAACTCTATAACCAAGAGGCAGAGAGAGAACTAAATGAGCAAGGACTGGAATCGACACATTCCAAAGAAGATGGAGCAGCCAGTGCTGAAAATACGCTCAACATTATTTTAGACTTTAAGAAAATGCACACCACAGCCATAACTGGAAATTACTTCAGCCTACTCATACCACTGTGACTAAAATAAAATAAAAGGAGTTGGTGAAGGTAAGGAACGTAGAATGGTATGTGGAATTTGCCTAGAAAGTTAAATCAGAATTTAGTGTAAGATTCAGCAATTCCTTTTTGTTTAAGACTTATTTTATTTTTATTCATGTATACATGTGTGCAGGTGCTCTCAGAAGCCAGAAGAAAGTGCTGTCTGATCCTATGGAGCTGGGGCTATAGGTCACTATGAGCTGCCTGACATGGGTGCTGGGAACAGGACTCAGGTCCTCTGCAAGAGCAGCAAGCATTCTTAAACATGGAGCCTTCTCTCCAGCCCCTCAGCAATTCTCCCAGGTGTGTCCCCAAGGAACTGAAAGTGGGGACTCAGCAGGTGATGTGTGACAGTGTTTACTGCAGCACCATTCACAACAGCCAGAATGGGGCAGAGCCCCAGCACTGAGGACTGACAAGAAACACCCGACACCAATGTGTCCATAAATTCAGCCACAAGATGGATGGAGTTCTGGAGTGTTCAACAATGTGGATGGATTCTGACAGCAAAAGGATGGGTGAAATGAGCCAGGTATGAGGGGAATGATGGATGATGGCACTAACATGGACTATCTAGGACAGGCAAACACATAGAGATGGAAAGTGGGTCAGAGACTACCTGGGCCTGGTGAGGAGGCGTGGGACTGATTGCTTAAGGGGTACAGAGCTTCTGTCTTAGATAATGAAAATGTTTTGTGAACAGACGACATAGATAGTTGCTCAACACTGAATATAACCAGTGCTATCAAGCTGCAAACTTAGAAATGACTAAGAGCCTGCCTTAGTCACTGTTCTATTGCTGATGAAGAGTGGAATATTCCTTTACATTGTGTGAATATATGTCACTATGATTGGTTTAATAAAGAAGCTGACTGGCCTGTAGCTGGACAGGATAAGGTTAGATGGAAAAGCCAAACTGAGAATTCTGGGAAGAAGAAGAAGGGCAGAGTCAGGATTTGCAAGCAGACGCAGAGAGAAGCAAGATGGGCATACCATTCTGAGAAAAGAAAAAGTCACATGGCAGAGCATAGATAATAAATATGGGTTAATTTAAATGTAAGAGTTAGCTAATGATAAGCCTGAGCTACTGGCAGAGCATTTATAATTAATATTAAGCCCTTGTGTGGTTACTTGGTAGTGGCTTGCAGGACAGAAACTTTTGCCTACAATGAAGCACTATGCCTCAGTGACACAGCTCCTACAATGAGGCCATACCTCCCTAATCCTTCCCAAACAGTTCTACTAATCAGAGACCAAGCATTCAAACATATGAGCCCATGGGAGCCAATCTCATTCCAACTGCAACAGGGCAAATTGTGTGTTCTATTTCAGTCTCTGTCTCTCTCTGCATATGTGCATGACTGGTAAGTCCCATCATTTTCCCTGCTGCATTATCTTCATCCCTCAATCTTGAGTGATCATGGCTCCACCTCTTTCTCTACACATTTGCTGTTCTGGAACCATCTCATGATGAGGTAGATAGATAGATAGCCTGTGGGTTTTGGTGAAGGTCCTCCTTCCTTTACCCTGTTTTTCAATTCTTACCTGCATCACAGTAGGTAATGGTGCTTCATTCCTCTTAATGGTCATGTAACAACTCTTTTGGACAAACTATTGTATGGACACACTATTGTAGCTTGAATTTTTCTGGTCCTGCCTGGCCCACAGTCAGGACAAATCTCTCTAACCCGTCAGTCCCGCAGCAGCTCAGACCCAACCAAGTAAACACACAGAGACTTACATTGCTTACAAACTGTATAGCCGTGGCAGGCTTCTTGCTAACTGTTCTTATACCTTAAATTAATCCATTTCCATAAATCTATACCTTGCCACGTGGCTCGTGGCTTACTGGCATCTTCACATGCTGCTTGTCATGGCGGTGGCTGGCGGTGTCTCTGGCTCAGCCTTCCACTTCCCAGAATTCTTCTCCTCCTTGTCCCGCCTATACTTCCTGCCTGGCCACTGGCCAATCAGTGTTTTATTTATTGACCAATCAGAGCAATTTGACATACAGACCATCCCACAGCACACTATTGTATGGACATACTATTATATGGACATACTATTGCTTACTTATCCGAGTTCAGCTCATGAACAGCCAAGTTGCTTCTCCTTTTTGTCTATCATGAACAAGGCTGCTGGGAACATTCACGTGCAAATTTTCCTGTGGAAGTTATTTCAATTTCTCGAGGGAACTACAGGGTGTGGCCTGGCCTCCTATCATGATGACTCTGCTCAAGTCAGTACTTTCTAAGGTGGAGCACTAGTCACATCTCACCAGGGTCCCAGACCCTGCTTCAGACTGTGTTTGCCATAAGGACCACTTAGGAGAACAGATGGGAGTTCTTCCGAAACTCAAGCAGAGTCAGCCTGAGACTCAGCAGCCCTTACAGGAAGTGCTTAGGGTGGGAACTAAACAGCTGTGCACACAAAGGCCTGTGAGGGAAGATCAATAAAGCGTTATTCATCATGGCCAATGGGAAAGACTCTGATGCAGGTTCCCTTTCCAGGGATATCTTGAGTAGGTAAATCCAGAGGAGGAAAGTGGGCTGACACCTGCTTGAGCTGGGGGATGGGTGGACGGGACCATTCAGGAGCAAGTTTCCTGGTGGAGTAGGGTGGCAGGGTGGTAAAAATATTCTAAAATTAGAGTGAGGTTAGCGCCACACAGCTTTGTAAATACACTAAAAGCCGCTGGGCTGTGCACTGGGAATGGATGAACTTTATGCTGGGTCAACTGTAAACCTATTTAGAGAGGGAGAACTCCGTTTTGTTTCACTGTTCCATTACAGTGCTTTTCCCTACACACACACGCTGAGATTTAATTTTCAACTCCCCCTTCCTCCTCCCTCTCTCCTTCTCACACAACTGCCTCTGTCTCCCTTTCTCTCTCATTCCCAACTTCTCATTTATCTGGTTGTCTTTCCAAAAATACCACATGAAACTTATCCCCGGTTTGAAGGAACTCTGCTGAAATCTCAAGCAGGGTTGTAGGGAGCCAGCTTGGCATCTAGGAGCTCCTGGGGATCATAGGTCAGGGAGACCCCTAGGGGCCTAATCCTCCTCTGGTTGGAGACTCACATGGATGTGAGTGACATGTGACACCTCAGAGCTGTCCTAGCTCCCAGGCACTCCAGCTGATCCCAGGAAGCCAGGCCAGAGGACTGAGCCCTTGCCCTCTCAGAGACTCTAACTACCCTAACAGAGAGTGCAGGCAGTGGGCAGCTCTGCCAGACCCTCAGAAGCTGCTTAGCTTGGGGACTCTGTATTAGATGTTCCTATACTACTTCCCGGGTTTGCACCATTACTTCATCCGTTATTGATGAGAATGATGTTTTCCTTATCATGAGACATGAAGGAGGAAGAATATGGAAACTGCAGAAAAAGAAAAAATAAATCTCGTCTTTACCACATCCCTGTTATCTCTCTTTTAACTTGCCATGAGAATAAAAGTATTTCTGTAAGATTTTTTTTACAGTTCTATCAACTTACGTTCATTTATAATTACTTACATAACTAATTTTGTTTAAAGAAACAGTGTCTTAGTTTTGTTAACTTGGCTCAGGTTCCCACCATTTCTTCCACTCACATAACAAATCATGTTATAGCAACACACAGACTAATAACACTCAGAAAACAGAAAATTTACTTAGATAGTATATCACAAACAGTCAAGTTTCATTCCTTTTTGATGTGATGAAAAAAAGCAGTGACTTAGGGAAGAAATGTTTTCTTTTAGCTCTTTTTTGTTGTTGTTGTTTTGGTTTTTCAAGACAGGGTTTCTCTGTGTAGTTTTGGTACCTGTCCTGGATCTTGCTATGTAGACCACGCTGGCCTCGAACTCACAGAGATCCACCTGGCTCTGCCTCCTGAGTGCTGAGATTAAAGGCATGTGCAACCGCCATCCGGCTTCTTTTAGCTCTTAATTCCAGGCTACCATCTACCTTTGCAGGGTCGAGGTGTAAGGAACTTAAAATAGCTTGACTCCTACAGTCAAGAGCAACAGAAAGGAATGCACGCATGCTTGCTTGTGCTCAGCCTCCCTAGTCCAGGACCCAAACCCATGGAATGGCTACCGACAACTGAGCAGGTCTTCCAACCTCACTTCATATAAGACATTTCCCCCATAGACACACCCACAGGCCTGCCTGATCTAGACAATTCCCAGGCTTTTCTAGAATGTGTCAAGTTAATAATTAAAACTAACCATCTTGGTGTGTGTAGGGGTAGGGGGTGGAGGTGTCTCCCTCTGAACCTGGAGCTCTGTAGTGGGTAGTTGTTCCAGCTTTGACCTGGAAGTACTACCCGCATTGAGGCTTCCAGTAACTGTCACACCTACAGGGCGGGGCCGAGACAGGAGCCCTTAAGACCTGAGATTCGGATGCGCCAGCTCTGTTGGTTCCTGGATCCTGGACACTGGAGGTAGACCGAGCAGAGTTCTCCAGAGAACACCGCTGGACTGCACCTCTCCCAGACCCTGTTACCTATCCCTTCACTTGTAAGTTACCCCACAAAATAAACCTCCCTTTTAACTATGTGGAGTTGCCTTAATACTACAACCAATAGAGCTCCCCACTTAAGCTAGGTGCTGGGCAGTACTGGGATTCCATGCAAGCATGACCATGCCCAGCCCTTCACATGTGCTCTGGGAATTTGAAGTTTCCCTGGCTTCCCTGGTTTTCACTCTTTCTCTGAAGCCTCCTCCCCTTTTTGCATGGGCTGCTTATGTCAACCTCTACTGCAAATGTCATGGTTTCCTCTCCTCCATGTCCCTCCTGTATGAGGACGCCAGGAGAGGTCTCTGAGTCCTCTGGAAGTGGAGTTACAGGCGATTGACCCAC
This sequence comes from Peromyscus aztecus, assembly GCA_902168405.1. Lineage (NCBI taxonomy): Eukaryota > Metazoa > Chordata > Mammalia > Rodentia > Cricetidae > Peromyscus > Peromyscus aztecus. Next base: position 23,344 of record CABHPQ010176060.1, read on the forward strand.
CATTCAGGTACTGGAAACTGAACCCAGGTCCTCCGCAAGAGCATTAAGTGCTCTTAAACGTTGAACCTGTTTTCTAGCCCTCTGAATTCTTTTATTGGTGAGACTGAGAACTATAGAAAGGACCCTCAGTTTCCATGGTGTCACTAGAGTGACTCCCTGAAGGTTCCTCTACCTCCATATAGTATCCCACAATGGGGATCAAGCCTTCAAGGCATGGCCTTTGAAAGACACTGAGCATCATGTGACCCTAGGGTGTACCCTTCCCTTCTCAGCATCCATGCTGGATCCTAGGCCTTTAAACTCTCATTGAAACTCCGTTCTCTTGCTCTGGTATCTGCTGTACCACTCCAACAACAGAACTCCCAGAAGGATGAATTGGGTCCCAGGACCAAAAAGTTGGGTAGGCTCTTCTGTCCTTTTAATACCCAGGACCTCATGCACAGCACTGTGGAAAAACTCAACTCTGAGTACCCACAACAGGACTGATGCCTCCTCTTCCTTCAGCGGTAAAGCAGCATAGGCATGACCCATGTGGTGCACGTGCACCTGCCTGTCTGGCAGAGTGAGCATGTGCAGACAGATCTCGGGCTCCCTCTTTGAAGGGAAGTCAGACTACTGAAAAGATGGACCTCCCAAATTAGTATTTCTCCAGGAGTGCCCTGCTGGAAAAAGAAAGGGCTGAAGGCCTGAACTCAGCCAGAAGAGGACCTTGTCTCCTGGACAAGATTGTCAACATATGGGAGGACCTTGCAGGAGAGACGTAGAGCACATGAAACAGTGGGCATGGGATCACCCCTCGCTGCTGTTGAGTGAGCACATCTCTTGCTTTCTTTTTATACCCTACTCCCATGTCAGGATCCCCCAAACTGACTTGTGGGACTTGAATCTCTTTGCCCCCCCCCCTTCCCAGTGTGGCCACATTGAATAAATCTCCTTTGTCTACTTTTTGCTATTAATTTGACTCCTTTAATTGGCTTATTCAGGATAGTGGCCAAATCCAGCTTGTTGGGGGCACATAATGTGCTCCCTAAACCTGGTAACACACACAGTGCTCCCTTCACCCCTCTCAGGACTCCCCTCGCAGTCAAGTTCTGATACTCCCTCATGGCCGTCTGTAAAATCTTGCTCAGCTTGGGCCTCGGATGGCCTTCTTTCACTGCAAAGCATCAGTCAACATGACCAAATGGTTCTGTTTGAAGTGAGTCACGCTTCTCCAATGGGCAGTACTCTGAATGGCTCAGGTCTCTCTGGTCCTGTGAGCCCTCCGCAAGAAGATTGTTGTGAAATGTTGTCCTCTGAGCAAGATGTGGTCTGCCTTTGAAGTGAGTTGGGTCCATTAATGTTCCACTATGGGGAGGGATTCACGAGGCCCCACCCCTCTCTGTGGATATCTGCAAGTATAATAGTTGTTGGGAGAAATATTTTCTTCAGTGTAAGCTATCCAAGGTCCTGGAAGTCACTGTCTTAGTTAGGTTTTCCTATTGTGAAGAGATATCATGACCACAGCAACTCATAAAGAAAACATTTAATTGAAGTGGCTCACTTACAATTTCAGAGAGTCCATGTATTATCATCATGGCAGGGAGCATGGCGGTGTACAGGCAGACATGGAGCTGAGAGTGCTACATCTTGCAGACAACAGGAAGTTGACGGACAGTCACACTGAGGGAAGCTTGAACAAGAGAGCTCAAAGCCCACCCTACAATGATACACTTCCTCCAACAAGGCCACACCTCCTAACAGTGCAACTCCCTTTGGGGGCCATTTTCTTTCAAACCACCACACTCACCCTTCCCCATGTTCTTGTAAGTAATTCCAATTAAAGTCATTGAGTCTCCAAACAAGATTTGAATGGAGGCTCAGGCAGGACCCAGGAAGATCACGACATTAAACATGACATTCTGCCAATGTGTTTCATGAAACAAATCGAATGAGGGAAATAAACATGAGAGAGGTCTCTGACCCTCAAGACCACGATCTTTAAAGAGAAGGAGATGAGGAGACCTGGTATGCACCAGTCACCCAGCAGCAATGGGGCTGAGGCAGGAGGATTACAAGTTCAAGATTATCCAAGGCTATATAGCAAGAGGCCCTGTCTCAGAAGAGAAAAAGAAAATATCTTAATGAGAGTTAGGTTTCCCCATTTCATTTGAAGTTGTAAAATGAAAGTTCTAATATTACCCACTAAAAACAACTTGTGCTTAGCACTGGATCCCTTTCATGACTTCATTTTCCTGTCATTTCACAGCTGAACTTCTAAAGTGTCCTGTCCCATCCCCCCACCCCATCCATCAATCAACCAAGCCCCGTGTTCTCTCCTGACAACAATCCACCCCAGTTGATCTTTTTGAGGTCATCTGCCTCTCCCCAAAGCACAGACAGCTGACACTTTCCAAAATATCTTCCAGTAATCAAAGGTACCCTCCCATCAGCTTTCTCTGATACTGGGGCTTTGGAATCACTTTCCTTCTCTTTGTCTGGGTTCCTGACAATACAGCCAGCCACACAGGCTGAGCACAGATGCCCTTAAACCCAGGAGCACTCCCCCCAGATGTCTGCAACTATTTGCTGCCTTGAAACCAAAACCCATTCACCTTTCATGTTCTGAAGCCTCAGGCTTGATACATCCTGGAGACACTCAGGGGTGTGGGAAAGCCAGCCTTTACATTCAAAAATGAAGACATAAAAACTCAGAGTTCTTCCTGCACGTGGAGTGAGCACTTGAAGGGAGTAGTTAGATGTGATTTCTTTTAAGAATCTTGATTAAGCTTTAAAGTACCTGTGTTGAGTTTTTGAGTTCAGTTTCAGTGAGAGCAGCAAGCACTTTTAACCACAGAGACATCTCTCCAGCTCCTCATTATCTTTAATTTGAAAAAAAAAAAAAAGGAGATGTGAATAAGGTGAAGAGCTAGGTCTAAGCATTAAACATGAGTGCAGAGGCTGGAGACCACTTACTCTAGTTGGTAAACTGCCTGCCACACAGCTGTGGAGACCTGAGTTTGAGCCCCAGCACACATCTAAAGGCTGGGCATGTGCATTTGTGCTGGGGAGGTGTAGATTCCTGCAGCTCACTGGATAACCAGCCTAGCCCAAACAGGGATCCCCAGCCTCCAGTGAGACCCTGTCTTAAGGCAGAAGATGGATGGGTACTGAGGACTCACACTTGAGGCTGATTTCTAGCCTCTACATACATAAGCACACATACACAGGCATGCATACAAACATGCATATGTGCATACATGCATATACAAAAGTGTGTGTGTGAGAGGGAGGGAGGGAGGAGAGAGAGACAGAGAGACAGAGTGCAGTAAGGAAAAGCACAAGTGAAAACAGGCACTCTGCAACCCACTAGCATGAGTGTAGATGTTCATTTGCACAAATGACATCATTTCCGTGAGCACCTGTGTGACAGAGGAAGTCAAGGACAATTTTTGGATGAGACAACCAACCTTGAGGACTGTGAGGACATTCTCTTTGCTCATTAGTCATCAGTTCATACATCAGTTGGCAGGCACCTAGGCTGGCTCCATTTCCCGGCTATTGTGAGTAGATCAGCAATGCAGATGAGTGTGGATGCAGCTCTGTGGCAGGATAGAGAGTCCTCTGAGTATGTGTCCGGGAGTGGTACAGCCAGCTGGCTGACGTCAGAGCACTACTGCTCATTTCTGAGGTTCCCCCGCACGGATTTCCATCATGACTGTGTTAATGTGTCCTCCAGCGGTGGATGAGGATTCCTCCTCCTCAGCAGCCTCGCCAGCGCTCTTGCCCCTTCTTTCCGATGACAGCCATTCTGACTGGGTGAAAGGGACTCTCGGTGTAGTTCTCATTTCCATGTCTCCAATGACTACGTGCTGAAGGGTGCTTAACTCTTAAAAATTCTTCAGTGTGTGTCTTCCTCCGCTGAATGTGGAGCTGGCAAACATCCCTTCCATTCCGTGGCTCTCCTTTCACTCTGATGAGCATTTCTTATGCTGTGCAGAAGCTTTTATTTTCATGCAGTTCTATTTGTCAGTTCTCAGGATTATTTCTTGAACTATTAGAATCTCTTTTATGATTTAGTTAAAGATTTATGTCATGATTTATTTCGTGTGTGTGTGTGTGTGTGTGTGTGTGTGTGTGTGTGTGTGTTGTGTGTCTGTATGTGCACATGAGTGTAGGCACCTACAGAGGCCAGAAGAGGGCACCAGATCTCCCATAGCTGGGATTACAGGCAGTTGTGAGCTGCCCAGTGTGATGCTGGGAACTGAAGTTGGGTCCTCTGAAGGAACAGCAAGTGCTCTTAGACACTGAGCATCTCTCCAGCCCCTTGGAGTCCTCTTAGAAAGACCTTGCCTGTGTCGGCATCTTGAAGTGATTTGGGACACATCATTCATGGCCCAATTAACTTTCCTGAGCATAGGTGTCCTCTTCCATCCTTTCCTTCTGTAGTTTTCCTCTTTGAAACATCACCCAGACACCATGTGAATAAAACTATGGCTGCTATCACTGGAGGAAAGCATCTTCCCTTACATATTGGCTATCCAGTGTGTCTAGGCCTTGCTTCCCTGGCTCTGGGCTGAGTCAGTGGTAATCCCATCCATTCACTTAAGGACTACGGAATCTTGGAGATACTCTGGGTGAGTCACTGGGCTGTTTCTACCAGGCAGCAGCTCAATGCATGCTGTTGTTATTTTTAATAGCCACACCTTGACTTACGCAGCTTTGAAATAAAAAAGGAAGCAGGCAATGGAGAGCTGTCTGTTGTGAGGTCAGGACTTTCTTTTCTAGTCTAAAACAGACTGTGGAGTATCTGAGACTAGTGCAGACATCTGAAAGCAGGCCCCAATACCGACATTCACCTCCAGGCTGAGGCAGAGAATGCGTTTGTCAGCCATTGTCTTCCCTCCTTCTGAAACCCAGAAGTCTTACTTCATTGCAAATAATAATAATAATCCAGTTACATAAACTCCATATTCTCTCTCTCTCTGTCTCTCCCTCTATCTCTGTCTCATCTCTATCTCTGTTACACTAGGGACTGAACCCAGGGTGCCAAACATCAAGCAAGCTAGCTGAGCATTCTCCCACTGAGCTACGTCCCTAAGCCTCCATCAACATCTCTTGGCTTCTGTCAAAGTTGGCTCTGGTTGTGGCTCAGCGCTAGCCACAGAAAATGTAAGCAGCAGAAATAACTGCTTCAGATGCACCTTAGATGAGAGACACACAGCTCATTTTTCTGTGATCTTTGACCTTGTCTCTGGAATGCATCCATGATGGCTGGGCATCAGCAGTCATCCTGAACCATGAGGTTGCCTCATTGAAAGCTATTTACTAAGAATGCTGGAACAGAGCTTCTGAACTGCCTTCTTCGGACTTGTTTATGTGGGATAAAAATACTCCCTACCTTCTTTAACCTGCCCTCATGGCATCTCTGTTTTAAGCGGGTGAATCTAATCACAGCTGTATCATTCCACTATGCTCAAACACAAGAACTGTCACATTCTTGCCCCTACAACAACCAACAACACATTTTAAGTCCCACCAAACTGATAAGAAATCCAATCTCATTACATATGGGGGTGCTGATGGTAATTTCTGGGCCTCACACTGTGCTGAGGATGTATAGAAAGTGTTTCTCCGATACTGTAACAAAATACCAACATAACAAGCTTCTAAGGAGAAAAGGTTATGCTGAGATCACAGTTGGTCAGGGCCCAGTCCACCAGCCCAAGGCAGAGCCCTGAAGCCTAAAGAGCAAGAAGAGAAAGACTGGATGGGTGGGGTCCCACAATCCCCTGCAGGACCAAGCCCTCAGTGACTCAACACCTCTTGGTAGGTCCACCTCCTTAATGCCCTGTTGTATGAGACTTCCTGGGAAGACGGAACACAGTGTACTCTCTCTCCTCAGGAGTGTGAATGAGGGGTCTCTTACAGGAGCAGGGATGAGTCAAAGGCGTGCACCACTGGAAAGCCCACCCCGGCATGGGTGACAACTTACAAATGTGGCGTCCCCGGATCTCTGCACAACTTGCAGGCAGTTCCCCTCCCCCAGCAGCTGCTTACTGCTGCTTTAAAGCTGGGCAAGGGCCTTGAGATTCTTGCATTTTTCTGCTTTCCCAGACATGTGAAGTGTATTTACTTCCTGGGTCTTATGATCCTCCCCATGAGCCTCCTTGGAATGTTTCCGTTCAGAGGAATTGCTGCACAGCCCGCCCACAGCAACTTCCGACCCCTTTTGTCACACGGACCCTAGGGGAACTGTGAGATCAAACTTCTGTCTTTGAGCCTCTGATGTTTCTCCCACGGATGGTAGTAAAGATGCATACTCACAGGAATGGAGCCAACTGGGAGCGCCAGGCTTCAAATGGGCACTAAGATCTTCGCCTGCACATTCCTCTGTCCATACAGGGTCCTTTGGGCTCCAGCCCTTTTCCCCATCTCTCCTGACTCAGGAGTGGTTCTCTTTGCCAGGGCCCCAGCAGCCCCTCTGCCCCCACACCCCCTACTTCTCCTGCCCTGTCAACCTCTGGCCTGAGGGCAGATGGACACAGAATAAGGAATACTGAACCTTGGTCAGAGCATCTGACTCTGCCCTCCCCCACATTTCCATAGGCCTGCAGCCTATCAGCCGAGACCCCTCCAGGAGTTGCACATCACATATCCTGTGTATCAGAGTTTTATGTTACTATTCATAACAGCAGCAAAATTGCAGTTTTGGAGTAACAATGAAAATAATTTTATGGTTGGGGGTCAGCACAACATGAGGAAATGTATTAAACATTAGGAAGGTTGAGAACCACTGCCCTAGATGGATAGCAAGGCAGGAACATAGATGAGGCTCCCAGTGTTGACAAGGATTATCCCTCCCAGAGAGATATTCAACAGCTCTCAGAGGTTAAAAGAAGAAACTCTTTACTGAGTATGTTACTGAAACCTCTAGCTTTTGCTCAAAGAGGTGGTAACCAAAAACATTCCATAGCTTATGTGGTGGTTTGATAGAAAATGGCTCCCAAAAGGAGTGACACTATTAGGAAGTGTGCTTTGTTGGAGTGGGTGTGGCCTTGTTGTAGAAAATGTATCACTGTGGGGGCAGGCTTTGAAGTCTGATATATGCTCAAGCCACACCCAGTGTCTCAGTTCACTTCCTGTTGTCTTTGGGTCAAGATGTAGAATTCTCCAGCACCATGTCTGCCTGAATGCTACCATGCTCCCCACCATGATGATAATGGACAAAACCTTGAAACTGTAAGCCACCACCTCAGTTTAATGTTTTCCTTTATAAGAGTTGCCGTGGTCTCTTTTCACAGCAATAAAAACCCAAACTAACCCTATATAACCCCAAGACAGCTTATATAGGGTTAGACATCATCACAATCTTGTTTACATGATGTAGATATCCACAGTCACTTCTCAAGGGAGATGAGCAGAAAAAGAGGAAAGGGCAGAAGTCTCAGGAAAGCTAAGCAGTTTAGCCTACCTTTGCTGTCTTAGAGGGAAGGCAGAGTTCCGTTTTCTGTTTTCTCATTCCTGTGTAATCTAGGATTTCCTAAGTAAGTGCTTGTTAATACATTCATCCTGTTCATTTTTTTATTAAAACCTTGTTAGTATCTTTTCCTTATCACCGGCCCTCTTTGAGAGCGTCACTGATTGTCAGTTCAATATCTGATTAGACCTGTCCTCTTCCTACAGGGCACAGAATGCTTACAGAAGTTCACAGCTTGGAGAATTAGAGACAGAGACAGATGGAAGGCTGAAGAAGAAAGTCAAGGGGGCTTAAAACAGGCTTTCCAGTGTCTGTGGTACTGGTCTCAAAGAAAGCAGAGATGGCTTGTCCTCCACATCCAACCAAGTTAAAGTCAGTGTAGTTTCAAGTGTGTCCCAGTTAGACCAAAAGAAGCCACATGTGTCACTGAAACACAACTCTGATCTCTTACAGTCTAAAGTCTGGGACAAGAGAGCATTGGCGGTACATGAGTGCTTCCAAAATTCTCACGTGTGTACCCATGTTCCTACGTATATCTCTGTATACATGTATGCACACACACATGTGTGTGTATATGTGCATGTAGAGGCCAGAGGTTGATGTCAGGAGTCTTCCTCAGTCACTTTACGCCCTAATTTTTGAGACAGGGTCTCCCCCCGAGCCTAAAGCTCACAAATTGGTTAGGCTGGATGCCCAGAAAATCTGCCTGTCTCCCCTTCTGCATGCTGGGATCACACCCAGCTCTCACATGGTTGGTGGAGCTCCAACTCCTGTCCTCAATTTGCACAGCAAACACCTAACTAATTTAGCCCCCTCTTCACCCCAGTCCTTGTAAAATTCTACTACTAGCTTTTAAGTTCATGTTGTGAAAGATATTTCACTCCTCAAAGACTTTATTATTTTATTTTTAAGACAGGACCTCATAATGTAGCCCAGGCTGGCAAGGAAATCAGAACCCTCCTGCCCTAGGCTTCCATGTTGGGATCATAAGGACGTGCCACCTAGCCCGGCCCCATTTCTAATCACTGTAAAGAGAGTAGCAATTTTCTATTGGGAACTCCACCTCTGTTTTCCCATCTGCAACACCAGAGGCCATCTGTGTTAACATGAGTGATGAGAGGCCAGCCGTGTTAGCATGAACAACTTAATGTGTGAGGTACTTGGGGAGAGAGGCCACAAAGCTGCCTTTGTTATTGCTGTTGAGATAATGAAGAGTGAGCCTGGGGGCTCTGGGTGTGTATGAACTCAGAGAGGTCACGTTCTGACAGGCTCGCCCTTCGAAACTCTCTGCCAGTCTCTTGTGCCTACTCTGGGAGCGGGTTGTGGAGTTCAGGTCTGTTTGGGTTCTCAGGTCTAATAATGCTCTCCAGGCTGCGGTTGTTGTTGAACTTGGAGCCTGCTTTGGGCGTTCACCATCTGATGAACTGGTTCATCTGCTCACTCTCCCACCAGGAGAGCAGGAACCAAGGCTGGGACATAAAACATCAGTTGCTTGTTCCCAGGAAAATGCCCTAAGGCCTTATGTTCTCAAAGTGCCCTGCATATGGCTACCCAGTGAGAAAGCCTCTGGAGGTCCCAAGTTAGCCATGTCATCCTTTTATGCTCCCACCCCCCACCGGACTACTGAAGGTCTTTACTAAAGAAAGTGTAATGGAAGGAGCCCTTGGACCCACATGGACGTCAGGAGCCAGATAACCACTCAAATGTGCACTTCTAGTGGGAGGGTAACACTGAAGGAGAGGCCCTGGCCTCTGGAGGTCAAGTATGTTTGGACCCTGACCACTCCCAAGTGACAGAGACAGGGTCAACTATTGGTGAAGTTCCTGGAACTGTCATGAGGGCTGCTCTCCCCGGGTTTCTTTCCACAGGTCTCTGGCCACGGCAGTGTATGTGCGAGCCACCTTCAGGAGCCTGTCTGTGCAACTGCCTCTTCTCTTGACCTAAAAGAATATCATTAGGACTGAGGCTACGGCTAGGTTGGTAGAGTGCTTGCTTAGCATGCACAAAGCCCTGGGTTTGGTATCAGCACCACATACACTGGGCATGACTGGGCATGCCTGTAATCCTGTCTCTTGGAATGTGGGGGCGGGAGGGGCACCCAGTACTGGAGTCATCCAAGTTTGAAGTACATGAACTACAAGATATCCTTCTCCAGAACCAATGAAGAGCATCTTCTAGGGCATTCTTTGTGGTATGGGCAATTCCAAGCCCAGATCGTCCTAGTCCATCTGCATATTTTGCTGGACTCTTCTGGGACAAAGACATGGTTTTCCTTGGTGAAGATGGTTGGAGAGAGAGCCAAGGGTCACTGGGCCATGGAGAAAAGGGGAGGGGTCAGCAGTCACCTTGGGTATGAGTCCTCAGACAACGCATATTTCCCTTGTCAGGATGTATAAGGATTGCAGAGAGGATAAAGGGAATATGTGAGGAGGTGGAGGTAGAGTCAATAAAAGTCTTTTTGTCCAAAGTGGGTCCCCAATTCTCAGTCTGAGGGTTAGGGCCAGGTCAAGCCCTGTGCAGGACAGATGGGAGAGCAGAAGACTGGGCCCCTCCCTGCTGTCCCATGGGAACAGGTTTTAACTCATGGGTAGCCATGGTGAGTGGACAGATGCTCAGCTCCCAAGTGCAAGGGGATTACCTTTGCTGCTTTACTATTACTGTGACAAAACACCGTGACTAAAGCAGTTCATAAAAGAAAGTGTTTAATTGGGTGTCTGGTTCCAGAGGGGTAGAGTCCTCTGGCATAAAGGCAGAGTGAAGGGACCGTGGCAGGTAGCTGGAGCAGCAGCTGAGAGCTCACATCTTAATCTACAACCAGGAGGTAGAGATAAGCTAAAATGCCCCAAGTCTTTTGAAAGCCCAAAACCTGCTTTCACTGACACACCTCTTCCAACAAGGCTACACCTCCTAATCCTTCCCAAATAGTTTCACCAATTAGGGACCAGATCTTGTGTGATATTTTGTTTGGGTTCCGACAAATAAAGCTTGTCTGGAGATCAGAGGGTGGAGCTAGCCACTAGTTAACCGTAGAATCCAGGCAATAGTGGCTCACACCTTTAGTCCCAGCACTTGGGAGGTGAAGACAGGAATATAAGGTTAGTGGAGACAGGATGTTGGCCCCCTTTTTACTCTGAGGACTTGGAGAGATAAGAAGTGACTGTGGCTGCTCTTCTGCTTCTCTGATCTTTCAGTTTTTAACCCCAATATCTGATTCCTGTTTTTTATTGCTAGGACTAATTAGGATCGTGCTTCAACCAAACATTTGAAAATATGAGCCAATAGGAGCCATTCTCACTCAAGCCCCCCAGAGACCGGCTGAGGCTTATACTGGAGAGGCTCTGCCCAAGTGCCCTGAGCATGTGGCCTGCTCAGCTGCATGCTCTCAGTCTCGGGGGTGATAGTGGGGCTCTGCAGCTGGCTGGAGAGCCAAAGACTACTCTCGTTGACTTCTGTTCCCCATGTGCTCAAGCTAGCTGATAGCAAGGTGACAGCGTGAGGCCAGCGACCAAATGGCAGGAGGAGAGTGGTCACATCATGACAAGGTTAACCAGCTACGCAAGGCATGGAACACTGTGAAACAGAAAGTCCCTGGGAAGAGGGCAGAGCAAAGCATCATGGCTTTTTAGTGGAATCTGTTCTCTGCCTTAGTTAGTGTGACTTTTTTGTAGTAACCCAACACCACACTGGTTCCCAAAGTCCTGCAGCTGCGTCACACAGCTCCCACTCCCCCTCCAATCTCTGCCCTCTTTACTCTTCCTAGTTAACCACTTATGTGTGCCTCCTCACTCTTTTTGTGTACCCAAGACAGTAGTCCCCTTTTGGGTGCCAGCATATAACAGTTTGGTTCACATGACAGACCAAATCATTGGTCATGGGCTGCCATGCTGTTTTGTGTCCTCCATGGAAGGCTCACACACGTTACTCATGTGGTTCTTCTTATCTGCTGAGACCAAGTAGGTGAAGGGAATCTGCCCCCTCTCCCACACCTAGTCTCTTTTTCCATCCCTGGAAACAGTCAGGACATCTCTTGGATCATGACCCACTCTGGAGGCTACTGTACCATCAGCTCTGCAGCCCTCGGAGCTGATAGCTTCTTGTTTGAAATAGAATGCTAAGAGGGTGCATTCTGTTGGGATTGGGCAAAGCAAGGGCTGGAGAAGGTTTGAGCTGGAAGTAGGTGTGTGTGCAGGAGTGCATGTGTGAGCACAGATGTGTGAAAATGGCTGAATGAGTGCATGAGTGTGTATGTGTCACTCAATGAGGGGGTGTCATTCTATAAACACTTGTGTTAATAGGTGTATGTACATGTATATAGAATTATGTGCAGCCATATATGGAGATATGTGTTGGTGTGGGTGGGTACATAGGTGGGTGGGGCTGTTAAGAAGTATATTGAATGAGTGCATGCATGGGCATATATTATTATGTGAGAATGAGTATATGGGTATGTGATTGGTTAAGTATGAGTGTTGCGGGTTGTACATGCAATGTGAATGTGGAGGTTTGTGGCTGCTAGTGTGTATGGGTGTGCATGTATGTGTGACTGTGCAGGTATATGACTGAGTGTTTGT
>CABHPQ010176061.1:0-26275 GCA_902168405.1 Peromyscus aztecus
GGGAGGCTGGCCAGGGAGAGGTAGGAGGGGTAAGAGGGGTCACTGCCAATATTGAACTCATATTTTTCTTTCATTTCCACCATATAAATGCAAAAAAATCCATTCTTACATATTTAGTTGAAATTTAATAAAACTAATTTCTGATGATTAACCATGCATTTATATGGTATTTTTTATTCAAGGTACCTATAAATTTTTACATAAGAAAAGTGCTCATATCTTTAAAAAATAAAGGGAAAGTGAGAAAATTTTCTTTGAAATATTTTTATTTTCTAGGTAGTTTCTGTTATAAAACTTGAAGGAAGTAACGCTAGCTTAAGGAAAGACATTAATTGGAATGATTGACACTACGGCTTATTGTTATCCATGAAATTGGGTCACCTGGGCTGGAGAAATGGCTCAGAGGTTAAGAGCACTGGTTGCTCTTTCGGAGGACCCAGGTTCAATTCCCAGCACCCATATGGCAGCTCACAACTGTCTGTAACTCTAGTTGCAGGGCATCTGACACCCTCACACCAATGCACATAAAATAAAAGTTAAATAAATTATTAAAAAAAAAGAAAAGAAAAGAAATTGTGTCACCTAATTAGATAGAGAAGGATGGAAAGCCAACCAAGCTCTTGGCAAGAAGATTTCAATAAGCTTAGATCACATCACTTGCTCATATTCATGTCTTCCCTATTTGATAGAAGAGAATTTCATGAGATTACTTCACTTATGGTCTTTCAACAGAATACACAAAAAGGTGAATAAATTTGAGGATAAATATTTGTTACACAGATGGTACCAAAGCCTACAAAAGAAACAATCCAGAACACTTGTTCAAAAGTTAGACTGTGCTGTGCCTACATGAGAATAGAGGAGCAACGGGTGTTGTGACTTTGTCTGGGTTGACCATCTCTTTCTTTACCACTTCTAACTGCAGAGCTGTATCAGTTGACTGATACCAACTTTTTAATTTAAATATATTTTAATGGAAACAAAATTACATTACCTGTCCTCATTTCCTTTCTCCCTGTACCAACTCCTATGATGTCCTATTACTACTATTATATTACTTATGTAGATAGATCAATGATAGGCATATAGACAGACAGACAGATATCAGAAAAGCTTATAAATGCAACCTGCTGAGTCAACTTCTGTTGTTTAAGTGTATATGATTTCAGGGATGAGGGATGACCACTTTATTTTAGAGAATCGATTAGAAGACGCATCTCTGGGAGATGTGAATTAGCCCTCTCTCAGCAGTCACTGGCTGCCTGTAGTTCCTTGCCTGGCAGTTGATCCTGATGAGACCCCTATCCCTGTTCACATTAGCGTGTATTGATACTGTCATCCTTCAGTTCTAAATACCAGCTCTTGATGATTTAGTCTCGAAATTATCGGAACTTCTGAGTATTTTCAGAGCTTTACGTTTTTCGCAAGCCTCGGGATCATCTTAAACTCAAGGATTCAGAGATGAGGGAGGTAAGAAATGAAAAGAGCACAGAGAACATGGGGGAGTGAAATGTACAGGAGCCAGGGGTTAAAGGAAGGGCCATTGTGTTTAGTGGGCAGTGTGGGCAAACTGACTCAGGCCGCTCTTGTCCTTGTCAGATTATGTCTGTGATGGTGAGTTGTGGAGTGGAACAGGAAGATTAATTTTTTGAACAGCAGTCAGAGGAAGATGTTGCATTTTGTTTATGGTTTTTTTTTAATTTTTCCTTTAATAGAAATAGGTATAGATTGGTACTGAAGGAATCTATCACAAAACGTTATGAAAATATAATGTTTTACTATAATTTTAGTTCTGGAATGAAATGGCCTCCTTTAGCCCAGGTGATGTAGTAATGTCATGTCAAAAATTAGAGTTCTGAAGCAGCTGAAGGTTTTACCTCCTGGAAGAGCAAAAATGGCTAAGATGCGATTTGAGAAAAATCAATGTGGGTGTACATGTTATGTCTATACTAATGAAGTTTGCCTTGTTTGTTTGTTTGTTTGGTTGGTTGGTTTGTTTCTTTAACCAGCACTGTTTTGTTCCTAGCCTAGGAAACTGAGCTCAATAATCTCCTGCCTCAGTCTCCTGATAATCCCATGCATAGCTGGGTCTCCAAAAAATATTTTACAAATGATTCTATAAAGAACAAGAGAAAAGAAAATAGCAACTATCTTTGGCCTGTGCAAGCTTACATGTACTGAGCACTCTTACTCAGATCATTACTATAAAAATGATCAATAAAATTTTGTGAACCTAATAATTAATTTATACTCGTTTGTTAAGCTGATCATCTAGAAATGTAATATATAATAATTTGAGGGAAATAGCATGTTTCTATTTTCCCAAACATGGCATGCTCCTATAGTAGCAATGAGCAGAAATTTCAGCACAACATTCATAATTAATTTACTTCATCTTTTTTCAGCCTTTTGCTAAAAACACATGTAATAATGACTTTAATCCAGTCTACTTATTACCCACATTGGCCTGTTTCTTAGTTATAAGTTAATTTTATATCATCTTTCTCTTCTGCCTGCTCTTGGGACCTGTTTCCTCCTGCTGGGTTGCTTCAACCAGCCTTGATAAGAGGGTTTATGCCTAGTCTTATTGAATCTTATTATGCAATGTTTGTTGATATTTTTGGGAGACCTGTTCTTTTCTGAAGGGAAACTGAGGAGGATTGGATCTGGATCAGAGGGGAGGTAGGGGCGAGGAGGGACTGAGAAGGAGTAGAGGATGGGGAAACTCTGGTTAGTATGTAATGTATGAAATACGAATAAGTATTACAAAAAGAAAAACTATATGTTACTAAGAAACTGTACTACATAACAAACATAAGAATTCTACTCACTAAAGAGATAGGAAAACTCTAAATCTACCATTTAAAAATAACAGCTAATTATGAACACATAGTCCTATGGTGGGAAATAGTATCTTTTCAAATAGATTTGTTAGTTTTCTTTTTGCAGTTTTATCATCTATCAACATTTAATATTAAAATGTAAGCTGCATGAACATATTGCTACAGAATTCTATAATATTATTCTTCACCATAGTACCCTCTGTAGAAGAACAAAGCAAGTTAAAAATATATCCAAAATTGAACTGAGACTGGAAATCCTTTGAATGATATCATAACTGTATGGTTAAATAGCTGAATTCCATTTGTGGTTTTAATATGCATGGACAATATAACAAAGGGCATGATGAATATGACCTCCCACCATGTCTGTTGAAAGATGAGAGTAACATTTGTTAGAATGCTACATATTTTAACCCTTTTTGATGGATTTTATTGATGTGAATGATTTTTGGAGAATCAGTGTTCAATGTTAGAGATAAATATTACGTTGATCATTTTGAACTGCATTATTTCATGAAATTATTAGCAACTCAAACAGGGATTGATGCAGTATGAATATCTCTGTGTAGTAATGATGTATTATATATTGATATGTGAAAGAATTGCTTTCAAAAAATATACAAAGCAGACATCAATACAAAATTTTCATTGACTAAACATTTCTTTACTAGCAAAAGCACAGTGTGTCAGAGTTTTCCTTTATTTCTTGTACAATTATGTAGAATGTGAAGTTAGATAATGTCAGCTTCTAATTAAACAAAATCAACTGTGAGAAAATTAAACAGATTGATTCACAATTATGGTTGAGCAAACATTTCTCGAGTTTTAAGTCATTGGGGAATGTTCTGTTGTTTGGTTTATTTGGATTTGTATTGAGGTTTTCACAGTGTTACTGAATGAATTTACATTTACAACACTTACATGTCAATTACATCAACTTATCCTTCTGTATACATTGTAAAATTTGAACTATTCTACATGATTACAATGCATTTTTTTAATTTTATAAACCTTATTATACAAAAGTGCAAATTAAAAAGACACACACTGAAATTAATCAGAAGTAAATGAATCTCAAAGGATTTCTATATAGTTTTAATAGTGATACTGAAACTTCACTAAGGATCTTATACATTCAGTATGAAGTATATTTTTAGGCACTTATCCAATCCCGAAAATGATATAATTAGTGCTAAAATAGCAATTAGCTTTACATTCTCTTTCATAATCTGTGTATATTATCTGAATTTAATTCTTTCTTATAATTGCCCTTAAATTTTCCTTGTTTTCTTTTCTACATGGCATACTATACCTATGTTCATATTTGTTTATATATAAGCAAATATATTAGTGCCTAGGTTCCACATATAAGGGAAAACATGTATATTTTTATTTCTGTAATTGTTTGACCTCTCTTAATAGTAGTTATTCTAAGTACTACCATTTTCCTTCAAAAAATGTAATTTCATTTGTCTTTAGAGCTGAATTATATTCCATATATATATATATATATATATATATATATATATATATCATTACATACCAAATTTTTATTCCCTATTTGTCTGTGGATGTGCAACAAGATTCATTCTAATTCTTTGCTATAATAAATACAGCTGCAATAAACATGAGAAAATATACATGAAAATAAATACCTTTATGATAGACTATGGAGTTTTCTGGGTTCCTACGAGGAAGTGAAATAGTTGCATTATATGATGATTCTATTTGTATTCATTTTAGAACCCTCGAAGCTGATTTCAGTGATGGCTATGTGTACTTTTGCCTCTGCCTACAGTGTCTGGGTTCCTTTTTCTCCACATCCTCACCAACATTTGTGTTTAGATTTGCTGGAGACAGCCATTCTGACTAGGTTAAAGTAGTATCTCAAATTAGTTTTCCTTTGCACTCCCAATGTCTATGGTTACTGATTGTTTTCAAAATTATTGTGTGATATTCATGTTCCTTTTTTCTCCAAAATGTCAATTAGTTTATTTGTCTGTTGATTGGCAGCTTTAATACTTAATTTCTGTAACCATTTACACATTCTGTGTATTAGGCCACTGTCCGAAGATTAGCTAGCAAAAATTGTCTACCATTCTCCACACTGTTATTTCTGCTATTTTTCTCCTTTGCTGAGCAGAAACATTATTCTCATGTAGTTTCATCTGTAGACACTTGGGGTTATTTCCTGTGCTACTAGTATTCTACTTTAAAGGTCCATTCCTACTCAAATTCCTATCAAAAAAATAATAAATTGAAGGATACCCATTATTTTAAAATGTATATTTCTATTAGATAGCTGGTGTTTAGTTTTGGCTCAGACTCAAAGCTATCAAACATGTAAATATCCAGGGAACTGCTAAGTGCAAATCATAGCATAGTTGTAGCTTGGTTACCCTGGTTTTCAAGACAGATTTACATGCAAGAGAAGGAAGTTTGAAATAATAAATACTCATTGAATTTTTATTATTATCAAGATCTAGAATATGTGAAGGAATATTCCAAGAAACCTGAGTACAGAGCTCTTTCATTTATCTGTGTGTTCACTGGTATAAGGGATTTTGTCTTCAAGATGTAGAACGGCCCCATTGGCTTAAAAATTTGAATGTATAGTATCCAGTGAGTGAAATTGTTTGATAGATTATTAGGATTAGGAGGTGTGGCCTCATTGGGATAACTGTGTTACTGGGAATTGGAATTTGAGATTTAAAAAGCCCATGCCAGACCTATTCTTGCTCTCTGACTGTGGGTTAGGATGTTTCTCTCTTCTGTGTCCCCAGTACCCTGCCTGCCACGCCTGCTTCCATGTACCCCACCGTGATGATAATGGACTAAGTCTCTGAAACTGTAAGCAAGCCCTCAAGTCAATGTTTTCTTTTATAAGAGTTTCTTTGGCCACGGTGACCAAGATAGAACAGCAACTAAGATAACCATGATTATATTTATAAAAGTTAATGTCATGAATAAAAATATATTCAGGTAAAATGCCCTAATTTTCTCTTTTAGATTTTGTAGCAAAGCTGAAATGATCAGTGATAAGTTCATAATACAGTCTGAAACTTTTGTTGTTGCAACTCATATCCATATCCAATATGAATCCATTTGTTAGAATTATATTCTATTCCATCTTTATTCACAAATTTGTCAGTTTGGAAAAAGCATATGTGACCTCATGGACCTGGTATCAGATTCTGACATAATCATTAAGCTCTCTACTCTGCTTTAATATATTTATTAGGTTCATCTGTATGATTCCTAACAAATTTAAATTTAATGAGAATTTCCATATATATTTCTCTCTATCATATTATCAGGACAGTAGATTTGAATTCAGATATAAAATTTGGTATTTCAAATATAATCATGTTGAACTTAGAAAATAATGAGTGAAATTTTTCCTGGGGAAGGCATACATCTATTCAACCTTGAAAGTGTACAAACAACAAACCAATGAAGCAGTTTCACTTAAATCTATCTTGGTGAACAAATAAGTTTAACTGTGGTTACTTACAGAAGCATGGATGGGGTATAATTTATAGGACATGGGCAACATACCGCTCAACAAAATGCATGGCTTTCTGTCTCAGCAATGTATCCCTATGTATTCCTAGGTAGAGGTGGGACCTCTTGAAATCCTGTGCTCTAGAAACCATACTTTTTTCTTGGGAGGACTTCATGAGCTCCTCCTTCCCCTATATATGACAGACGCTAAGGGACCTAATCATATGCAGCTATATTTCCTTAATGTGTTATCACAGACCCTGAGAGTTCAAGAGGACAATGGTCATGTTATACCAGAGGTCAGCATTCCGCAATAAATAAAGACAACTTGAAACTTTACTTTCAGATATACAAGTCCATTCTGATATTACACTCAATCATATGAAATAAATACAAACACTGTTGTTTTCATCTAGAAAGGAGAAATGAAATTTAAGAAAAATAAAATTACTTGTTTGAATTCACATGTATAACTAGTATCATAGGTTGAACTGAAATTAAATATTTTTGTTGTTTGTTTCAGATTCTGTTTGTGAATGTTTATAAACTAGTTTCCTATTTCTTTAAATGAAAGGAAATATCTTTCACACCTTTTCTTTTTGATGCTCAAATTTTGTTACAGAATCATAGACGTTTTGGCAGTTGTATAAATCTACATGTGAAAAGTATTTTACCCATAACGTGCTACTCACTGAATACGAACAATTAGACTCTCAAAAATAGAAGAAAGGTAGCATATCCATTTAAAAGATAATGATGCAATTTTCATTTTAAGGCACTGAACCAAATTAAAGGTCTACCAATTCAGTGTTCTCCTCTACATTTCAGAATACATTCACTGGCACAGTGAACATTTGGAAAATTCTACCAACTTTTTCAAGTACTTAACTTTTTTCAAAGAGAAAGCTCATTTTTCCCCCACTTTGTATCTTTTTATATTTAGGAGCATAATAGAGAACCACAGAGAGACATGGCCTAGCTGATAAAGACATTTGCTATTTAGCCTTTCTACATGAGTTCAGTCTCTATGACCCACAAGGTAGAAGGAGAGATCAGATGCCAGCATTCACTTCATTGTTAATTCATGATGTGTACACACACACACACACACACACACACACACACACACACACAAGTATATGTATGCTCTCACACAAACACACAATAAACAAATTACACATATGAATTCCTTCATTTATTTTTACATTTATTTATTTTTTTAATTTTTATGTGTTTGAGTGTGTTCCCTGAAAGTATGTATGATTACAACGTGCATGCTGGGTGCCCAACAATGCTCAGGAATTGTGTCATATACCCTGTAATTTAGAGACTCTTCTGATTCACCATGTGGAGGCTGGGACTGACCCCCATTTCTCAGTGAAAATAAGAGGTAATTTTAACTACTGAGCCATCTTTCTAGCCCTGTAATAATAATAAAAACAAAAAACAAGCAAATTAAAAAAAAAAAAAACCTTTAAAAGTGGACCTGAAGAGATGCACACTAATTAAGAAGATGTAACGCTCTCCCAGAGGACCTGAGTCAAATGCCCAGTATATGGTTTAGTAGGCTCAGAACAACCTATAAGTTCAGCTCCATGAAATCCATGCTTTTGGCCTTCATGGGCACCTGAATTCACAAGCACATATCCACACACAGACACAAACTCATAGACATACTTAAAAATACAATAAGTAAGGGGTTGCAAAGATCCACCTGCCTCTGCCTCTGCCTCACGAGTGCTGGGATTAAAGGCGTGCTACAGAGCGAGATCCAGGAAAGATGCAAAGCTACACAGAGAAACCCTGTCTCAAACCCCCCCCCCAAAAAAGGGGGGGTTGCAGAGACAGCTCCACGGTTAAGAATGAATAGCCTCTGCTCATGTAGAGGGCCTGGGTTCCATTTCCAACATCCCCATGGTGGCTGCCAACTCTGTAACTGCAGTTTTTTAGAATCCAGTGAATGCTCCCTTCCAGCCCTGAGGAGCACTAGGCATGCACAGGCATACATGAGGCCAATCACTAACATACATAGAGATGGATGTATCTTTGCAATAATTAAAAATTAATCTTTCAGAGAAAATGAAAGAATAAATAAAGCCTTAAATGTGCAATAGAAAAAGAGAAACCGAATTTTCATGTCTAGTACAGTAAGGATTTGTCCCATTGTTCCCTGAATAATCAGAACTCCCAGTGGCAGACATTCTCCACTATTAACAGATGTTTTCAATTATTTTTTAATAATTGACTTTAAAAAATACAATGTGCATTTTAATTTGTGAAATATATATTCATAATGAAGTAATTAATAATTTAAAACATTATTCTACATTTCAGTTTAGGAGTGTTGACTGATAAAGAAAAATCCAGAGTGCATTAAATGTTCTAACAATACCTTAAATAAGTAAAACAAGTTGAAGAAACAGCTATGTGTTTCAAACCTTATCTTTCTTCAGTTGGTAAACACATGATTGTTAAGTATAGATGGAATGTGAAGTACTATGTATGAACTGACACTTGAAACTGATGAATAGATTATTAATACATTATCCTTTTGCACTTTTTCAAGTGTAAAGTTATTTTAGTTATTAAAAACAAGTGAAATATCGAGCCATTAATTTTTTATTTGTACGTTATTTCAAGACATGTTTGGAAAGTATTTTCATTGCATTGTAATTCAATATAATAAAACAAAATTAAGTTAATTAAGTAATCACAAAGGAATTGAAGGAAACAAAAACAAGAAAAATCCAATAAAATCAGGTATGGCATAAATATGTAAGACTCATGTCAAGAAACAAATGTGTTTAGCAGCCTGCCCCACATGTTGCTGGAATCTTTAAATCCATCTAAAAATAGAAAACAAGGTTGCAGGATCTAAGATTTCAAAATGTTAAATGACCAAAATGCAGTTATTGCACTTAGTCAATAGCAAAGCTACTCTTCTTAGATAAATAAATATCTCTCATTATTCTATCCAATGAGCAATAAACTATAATCTTGAAACAAATATTTTAAATTTTAAATCTTCATAAGTCCTCAAATATGCATTATATAAGAATTCAGCTTATTTGGTTAAAGGTTAATATTTCATGCCTAGTCTGGCTCAATCTTATGTAGAGCGTCCAGTATATAAAGAATATTTGTATCCCACTGTTCTTCCAAGGAGCCTTCACAATGCTGCTTGCCATCACTAATAACACTTTAGTTCCAATCAGCAATATGATTTTGGTTATTTCCTTGAAAATTGACTAGGCTTCGGTGAGTCTGAATTGAATGATAATTGCACTTCTTAAATGTAATAATACACTAATACACAGCCTGTTAAGGTAATATACATGAAGGAAAGTACACGGCCTTTGTTCAGAGGGGGCTTGAAGGCATTTTACAGGGCAAATGTTCCTTCAAAGGCTTTTAGGACAAGAATAAATAGGAACCCAACGCCCTGGAGTCAAAAAAAAAAAAAAAAAAAAGAAATCCTGTTGATAGATAAACAAATGTATCTAGATGGGTCCAGGGGGACATGTAGATTTAACATATATAAAAATATTCATGTGATTTTAGAAATCATGAAATGTTGAGAATTAAATGCTTCATATAACTGTGAATATCACTGTGTTAGGACAGGGGAATTTTTGTTATTGGTCAGAATTGAAAATAATTAATTAATTCATAATAAGCCAGAACAAGGCATTCTTACCTAAGAATGGGAAAACTAGAGAGTGGGAGTAATAATGCCTTAGTGGCTTGCACATTTTACTCAGAAAACTATCAAGGAAAATTAAGGGGGCAAGAGATTAGCTAAGGTATAATTGGTTTTGGAAGCAGAAGCAATGGAGTTCTGTGAAGCAAAGAGCATTTGTGATTTGGGTGAAGCTGGGCACTCACCCAGAATAAAAGCCTTGCTAAGTCAACCCTGGTTAAATGTGAGAAACATGCAGTATAGTTTGTTAAATGGATGGAAGGTTAATGGCTATGACTATCTACCCCAGCCTTCTCATGGTCAAAAGAAAAAAAAAAAAGAAGCAGAGATTTATATTCATACAGAAAATGACATGGAAAAATGGGAAAGGAAGAGAAAAATCTTACAAACCACTAAATCCCATTGCTTTAAGACAGAGCCCCATTTAATATCATAACTCTGGAAATATTAGTCTGAACTGAACAAAATCAAACAATATAATGAAGCTGTATTTAAAAATTGTGGAAAATTTTCAATATTGAAAATAAATTAACTACATATTTATTTTGTTTTATTAGTTGCAAAGAATATTATGGTAAGATGATGTGGGAAAGAAACTACATTAATTTGCTTAATTTTAGAATACAACTGTCGAATTAATGTCAAAAATCTTTAAGGGGAGGAATTGATATGTAGTGTTCCTCTCAAGATAATCAACAGGGTGTAATTACATATACAGGAGATTAGATATGAAAGATGTTAATGAAGGAAAAAGGGGCATTCCAAAAACAAGCAAACAAGAAAGATCTTCCCATAAAGATACAAATCTGATATTTGTGAATCAGAAGAAACATGCAGGGATACTCTCGCATGATATCGCATTTCTGGGGGGAGGTGATGATGTCCATACCGACTGGGTGATATCTAGCAAGAGACAGAGAAGACCTCATATTGCAGAATGATCTGTATTCGCTCTCTCGTCCTTGCCCTTTGATTGGGTAGCCAAGAAGAACCTGGTCTTCATAACAGTGTATTAAGCAGGCAAGAGCCAGGATCTGACAATCAACTCAATAGCTAGAATCAGTGTCTTTTGAATATTAAATCCCAATGACCAATTTAAAGGCTACAGTCAAGTACATTTGTGCCGGAATCTGGAGACTAAATGAACCATATGCAACTCTAGGGTAGAGAACAAGGAGAGAACCCCTGTGGTCACTTTAATACTCAGACCCAAGCCTCAAACTGAGGCTACGGTGTTACAAGTATGACACTCATTCTACTCTATTGATGAAGCTGGAATGCAAATATGATTGTCTAAGAAATTTCTGAATGTAGAGAAAGACAAGAGGGCACCACGGGAATTTGAGATTCATAGGATTCCATTCACACTCTATCGTGACTTCTAAAAACATTCAGTCCTAAAATACCGTTTTAAAATTATCTGCTGTCAGGATAATCTCTAGATTCCAGAGCTCTACTAACACAAACAACCTACTCAGGAAAGCTCCTTAAGCCCAAGTTTCAAGTACTTATACCAACTCTCAAGGAAACATGATCACAGCAGTAAGATCATAAAGCACATGAACAGGCAAATGGCCACAAGCAAATAGAGCAAATGGTTCTGAAATTTGAGAAGGTTAATAATATAAATTTAGTTTGAAGATCTCAATGCATGTGATTCGAGTTTTGAGTATTTTTGTCAGGGCTCATTTCATCCCCTTCCTCACAGTAGTGCCACAGGTGAGTTCCAGCATTTCACCACATGTCAGTAAGTTCAAGGAGCTGTAACAGACTTAGTGAAATTTGGGATAATAGAAGTATTGGGAGAATGGTTGGGAAGAAATAAAAAAAAAAATCTCCTACTCTCTAAGGGTTTGGTTGATAGTGAACACAATATCTCTATTAGTTTCTGTTTTGTAATTGTTTCTTTCTGTCTTTCACCACATTTTCCTTTGTCTTTTAAATTCTTCCCTCACATACACGTACAATATAAATATACAATTTAGCTATATGTAAGCATATATGCATAAATGTATCCTTTGTGATTGGAAATATGTAAGCAAATATAGGCGGAGAGTGCTGAAGCCTGACAAAGGCGGTGCCTAAGTATGTTTCCTGTTGCTGTAAGAGAACGTGTGAGAATTAATGATTTATAAAGAAATGTTTTCTCAAATGACATCTTGACTGCTTCTCGCCAAAACTTGATTTTTCTTTAGCTAGGAGAACTAACAAATAGTTCCATGAGAATGAAACAAAACACAGGAGGTGACCTTGTCTTATATCTTCCTTCAGTGAAAATAATCCAATTCTTGTAAGAATTAACATTGGAGAAAGGAAACTAATTCACTATAAGTACCTGCTTACCTCCTAAAACCCTTGTGTTCCAGTAACATCAAAATGGCCCTCAAATTTCAACTTATGGTACAGATGAAAAGGCCTTAAATCAATACAACCAACCATGAAGTAACAATATAAGCAATTAGTTTTGAAGACATAAGCAAATACACATTATATAAACTGGCCTATTTTTATATTTGTATAAATTAATGACAGCTAATAAAAATTTCTAACTTTGTAAGAAATCTTGAATGTTTCATCTTTGGTATTGAAAATTTGTACCCCACACCCAAAATCATTCTTCAGTGTTCTTAGTCCAACAATAGTAGGGGAAATATGCAAAGCCAGAGAGTGTTCGTATTCAAACAGGGTTTTCTCAGCTCCAGGGTTCAAGGTTGAAACAATCCCCAAAATGTTTGTCAGTTGAAAAGTCACAAAATGACTAAAATTTTAATATGGGTTTAGTAGAGGTTATAAGTATTATCTTGTAACTGAATTTACTGAAGTATTCATTTTACTTTTTAATTGACATAAAAATTGCGTGCAATTCTGATGAACAACATGATTTTTAAAGGTGCATATATAATATGAAATGGCTAAATAAGCTAGCATACACTCCTGCTCATGTATCGCCATTTATTTATCTACAGTGATGATTCATGGCATTGCTGAGCAGGTAGAATGCTTCTTTTGTACATATCGAAGACAGGGTTAACAGACATAGTAGTTACTGGTTTTAAGGCACGTTATGGAACAGAAGAGATAGAGTATTGAGAGTAAAGGCATGTGTCTCCATGCTGGCTGTATCCTTGAACACACAGAGATTTGCCCATCTCTGCCTCCCAAGAGCTGGGATTAAAGGCATGCACCACCACCGCCCAGTTTCTGCTATGGCTTGCTATTAGCTCTGACCCTCCAGGCAATTTTATTTATTAACATACAAATAAAATCACATTTCAGTACAAATAAAATATCACCATAATAGAGGTTGGATAAGAAGGATAATTCGTGAATGAATGAGGATTGAAACTATGAAAATGAATTCAATAACCTGGATGGGAGACAACTGAAGTACAGACAGATATAAGGGAAGTGAGGAAGGAAGTATAACACTTCAAAGGAAACTGACAAAAGGTTTCAATTGAGCTAGTCATGAATTTTCACAGAATCCATTAAAAGGTAATTCCCCGAGACTGTGGTGCGTACATCCAAAGGTTCATAGAGAACTGGAAAACTTCCAGGGGTTTAAGCCAAGTTGATCACATTGGTGAACTTAAGCTTTCCAATCATGAAAACTGGGATTTCTTTCTTTATGTAGCACTGTGGGATGAAGACAGGGCTTGTATAGGAAAGACCAGCATTCCACCGCTGGCTGTGACCTAGTGCTGACACTGAAGCTTCTACACATTGAACCAGTTCTAATAACTTACAGAAAGGGGAAATACATTTGAAGGAATTTTGGCAATATTACACATTAACTCTAAATTATCTGTGGAATAATCTCAGCAGACAAGACATTTTCTGCTTTGTGGAAATACATTCAGGATAAAAACTGGAAAATATCTCCTGCAATCATGGAAATTAACATTCAGCTTACAATATAATATATAATATAAATGGCAGGTAAAATACATAAGACAGTTTGTGAAAAGTGCCTAGTATTATGTAAGAGTCGAATTAATCATGGTTACAAATATGCAGAGTAGAGGAGGGGCTGTTAGCCATATGGACTATCTGGGGAGTAGGGAGAGCAAGGAATTGGCTAATTCATATTCCCTGAGATGTCAGGGCAGGGTGCTGTGGATATCGTTCTGTATAAATAAAACACTGATTGGCCAGTGGCCAGGCAGGAAGTGTAGGCAGGACAAGGAGAGAGGAGAATTCTGGGAAGTGGAAGGCAGAGGAAGGAGACACTGCCAGCCGCCGCCAGGACAAGCAGCATGTGAAGATGTCGGTAAGCCACGAGCCACGTGGCAAGGTATAGATTTATAGAAATGGATTAATTTAAGATATAAGGACAGTTAACAAGGAGCCTGCCACGGCCATACAGTTTGTAAGCAATATAAGTCTCTGTGTTTACTTGGTTGGGTCTGAGCGGCTGTGGGACTGGCAGGTGAGAGAGATTTGTCCTGACTGTGGGCCAGGCAGGAAAACTCTAGCTACAGCAGGGTGCACACAGTGAGTGAGAGCAGTCTTTGAAGAGGAAATGTGGCTTAAGAAACAAGGGGGTCAGGGTGTAGCAGAGTCCAGAAAATAAACTCAAAGGCCACTACAAGGAGTTTCCTTCTCATTGAGTTACCTTGGAACCGTTCTCGTCGCTATCAATGTGCAACAGTCCTCAAATGTGCCAAGCAGTGTTCATTTTGTGACGACAGGCGCTGAAAGCTGGCTTCATAACAAGTTTTGACAGTTACTACAAAAAGACAGCACAATGAAAGAATTGTCTTTTGACAAGTGTCTTATGAAAATGCACGGCCATATGTTTTCAAAATGAAAATGAGCAAAGGGAGGAAAAGAATGGGTTCCCTGCATCGGAAGGAGAATAAAATAGAAAGCAATAAAGAGGGCTGAGTGTCTCATTCATGGATCAGAAGACGGCTCCCCTGAATCTGGGCCAGACTTCAAGTCTCAGCCATCTTTGTACTCTCTTCTTCATCAAATCCTTCCCATTTTTATAACTAAATCACCACTTTGATATGTTAAGACACAGAGAAGAGACACAAAAATTATAATTCTAAGCATAAAGCTTTTGACATGACATGACAATTAAAATTTAAAAACGTCTCAATACTGTGATTACATTTTTTCACTTAGAGTAAATATTATCTGGCAAATTGAATATTCACTCATTCTTTGTCTAATTAAATAAAATAAATAATATTTATTGACTACTAAGCATATAGATATATCTTAAAGCAATAACCTTTTAAAAAGTATTTCTCTTATTTTCTGAATTTATAATATAATTGCATCTTTTCCCTTCTTCCCTTTCTTCCCTCCAAACACTCTCATGTACCCCTCCATACTCTGTTTCGAATTCGTGGCCTCTTTTTTATTTTTTTTACATTAATTGTTATCATATACATATATACAGCTATATACATATATATTCCTAAATAAATAAATGCAACATGCTCGGTTTGTATGACATTAACTTGTATCTTTTTTTAGAAGTGAGTGAAATCTATAAACTTTGCTCATCTGTGCTTGATTTTGTAACTGATTGAAGCTATTAGGGTCTAGGGTAACAGACCATAGATAGTATCATTGAGTGTTACTAAGTGTGATAGTTGCTGATTATGACTGTTGTCTGTTTTTTTAATTGTTGCTGCCTTTTAAGCCAAGGAGGTCAGAATTAGCAACTGCATTCCTATAAGGGCCCTAACCAGAGGAAATTCTGTTCCCTCAGGCACTGATTCTTTCAAAGCTATGGGGGGAACTTAACTAAAGCTCTGTGCCTCTAAAGAACTCAACATTCAAAGGTTAAGGTGGAATTCTGCTCTTCAGAGAGGCTGAATAGCAAATAGCTCACTTCCTCTACTTGTGTCCTCCAAAAAACCCTGATCTTCTCCTCCCCCTCCTTAAAAACCCTTCTCCACCTGGCGCCTCTCTACCACTTCTTGTCAGCTAATTGCTGACTCAGTCTCCTGACTGTAGGAGAATTTTATTGAATCAAACACATACTTGCATCATTAAACCAATGTTCCAAAGCATAAACAAAGTTAACACCCTTAAAACAATATTCTATAACATATGACAGTTTGAGTTTGCATCTCATTTTTGGATGATTGTCTTGATTTTATTTTCCAATTTAGTGATAGGATTCTTTGGGTTATAGATACTTAACTTTTAATTTCTTTATCTGTTCTATATTTTAATTTTCTAGCAGATGTATAATTATTGGAAATTTCATTCTCTTTCATTAGGCTGTATTTTCACTATATTAAATATACCCTTTTCTTTTTTTATTAAGAAATTTTCTGTTCATTTTACATACCAACTACAGGTGCCCCTCTCCTCCTTCCTCCCATCCTCCAGTCTTCCCTCCCCAACCTACCCCCCATTCCCACCTCCTCCAAGGCAAGAACTCCCATGAGGAGTTAGCAGAGCCTGAAAAATTCAGTTGAGGCAGATCTAAGTCCCTCCTCCCTGAACCAAGGCTGTGTAAGGTGTCCCACCATAGGCATTGGGCTCCAAAATGTCCACTCATGCATCATGGGCGGATCCTGATCCCACTGCCAGGGGCCCCTTAAGCAGGTCAAGCTATACAACTGTCTTGCCTATGCAGAGGGCCTAGTCCAGTCCCATGGAGGCTCCACAACTATTGGTCTACAGTTCATGAGTTCCCAATAGTTTGGTTTGGATGTCTCTGTAGGTTTCCCCACTATGATCCTGATGCCCCTTGCTCATAGAATCCCTCTTCTCTCTCTTCAACTGGACTCCTGGAACTCAACCTGGTGCTTGAAATATGCCCTTTTCTAATGCAGAAGTTTTATCATTTCAAGTAATACCATTTAATTGTTCTTACTTTGTTTCCTGCTCTATTGGAGAACTTTCAGAAAATCTCATATATTTGGAAATCCTCAATATTATCCACTAATAACTTTATTATTTTACATCTTATATTAGGCTCTTCAATCTACTTGAAAAATGAGATCATAATATAATCATAACTTAGCTATTTTCCCTTTCAGCCCTGCAAACCTGCCTATATACACACCTTATTATTTTTTTTATGAAGCATGAGAAAAGATCTGCCTCCTTTCTTCTACATGTGGCTTTCTGGAAGAAAGGCCCTGACCTAGTATGGGTTTCTATCCCTTGGATACAACACCATGACCAAAAGCAAACTGGAGAGGAAAGGGTTGATTTGGATTATGCTTTAACTTCATAGCTCATCACTGAAGGAAACTGGGATAGAGATTCAAACATGGCAATATCCTGGAGGTTCCAATTTGTGTTGCCCATATACAACGGAACACAGTCAAACTTCCAAAGATAATGATTCTTTCCCCCCTTACCTCCTTGCCAGAAGCCATCAACTGTGAAGAGCTAAAGTGTGGGGAAATTGATTTGAATTCAGTGAACTTAATTCCAAGTTATAAAATGTAAGAAATTGTAGATTTGACTACTTATTTACAGAGTAGTTATGCAAATTATCAGATTCATGCCCATTTTCAAAATGCATTTAATCAAAAATAATTTTAACCGCAAAGTAGAAGATTCATTTCAAAAAAGAGTAATCATGAAGAAAATTATCCTGTGTCTTTATTTTGATAGTGTAAGTAAAGATTGAACTACAAGTAAAATTTTTCTGTTCATTTTAAAACCCATGATAAGCTCTGTTTGAAGTTGGATAAATATTCAGTTGAGTATAAACACACTTTTATAGAAGAGAAACAGTGTAAATAAATTTAATAACAATGTGTCTATGTGTGTGTTTGTTAAAACATCTGTGTGTTATTACAATTTTCACTTATGGCCTGACTGTAACAATCCTTGGTTCTTCAAGGAACAATGGGAGGCACCTATTAATTGCAATCCTATTTTCATACAGCAAAATCCCATGCGGTAATTTTAACTGCAACAGGAGTCAGCAACAGTTATCCTATTTTATACCACTTGGACAATGTCCCATGAATAGATTTAATGTGAGATGCTTTCTCACCAGTGAAAAGATTTAGCCCAGCTCCTTGTTTCTGTATCCAGGATGAGCAGATCTATTCCACTGATGAGTCTGATTTGCCTGCCTTCTCTGGGACTTTCATTTGTCCATTGCATTATTCTATCTTAGGGTATCATTTTCTCCAGGTAGATTTGACCCTTGTTTCTGGTTTCTATGGGACACTTATATACCAGTCAGAGATAGTGAGCAAGGCTGTGAAGTATAAGAATGAAAGGAAAGAACATAAAGTATAGGAAAAAGCAGACAGCAGACAGTTAAACATGGCTGGTCCTCAGTGATACAACTGATTGCTCTCATGGCAATGTGAAAAAAGAAAATGGGTACAAGTGACTGGCAAATCATATAGCTAAAGCTTATTGAGGATTGTTGTATGCATGGTTTATAATGTTTATTTTACTGGTGCTTTACTGCTGCCACAGTCAAACTTACTTTATACTGAATGAGTGTGCTATAACTAGGCATGTTGATGCATACTTATAACCTTAGCTGTAGGTAGGTTGAGGCTGGAGGCTCTCAAAATTGAGTCCATCCTAGTTCATATGCAAAGTCTCTCTGTCTCTGTCTCTCTCTCTCTCTCTCTCTCTCTCTCTCTCTCTCTCTCTCTCCCCCCCTGTGTGTGTGTGTGTGTGTGTGTGTGTATGTGTGTGTGTGTGTGTAGTCAGAAGTTTTCCTGTGTCCCACCTTTCCGGTAGTTGGGACAAATCTCTACCACTCCAGTCCTGCAAGTAAACATGTAGAGGCTTACATTAATTATAACTGCTTGGCCATTAGCTCAGGCTTATTGCTGAGTAGCTCTTACATTTAAATTAACCCATAATTCTTATTTATGTTTAGTCACGTGGTTTGGTACCTTTTCTCAGTTGTGCCTTCACATCTTGCTTCCTCTGTGTCGGGCTGGTGACTCCTGACTTAACCGTCTTCTTCCCAGAATTCTCCTTGTCTGCTTATCCCACCTATACTTCCTGCCTGGCTACTGGCCAATCAGCTTTGTGTGTGTGTGTGTGTGTGTGTGTGTGTGTGTGTGTATGTATTTTCTATAAAGTCACAGAACACAGAGCCAAAAGTAGGTTGCTGTGTTCCAAAGTCTGGACATTTAAATAATATGTTACATTATAACTGCATACTAATACCATTATTTTTAAATACCACAAATTCCTCCTGAGCTCACTTCATTAAGGAAAATGTTGATGAATTGACCTGTGCCCAATATTGCCTGGAATAGTTCCATAGCAGTGTAGCTCCTGTAGACTAGACAGGCAGTATTGAGTACTCAGAACCATCACAGGCATCAAGAATTACATTTAATGGCTGCAGTCCTCTTAGAAACACATTCAGGGAATATATGTTCTATGATCTGTCCAACTCAGATTAAGTCATATTTCTGATGAAAACAGTTTAGTGTTAGCTGATGGAGCAGTCAACTTTAAAGGGGTTTTTAATGGGTTTGTATTTAACTCTGAAATATTGTCAGCCTTCATTCTCTCTTAGATTCATTTTGAATCAAGTATTGTTATATACAATAGGTACAAGGAGAGATGTCATGCCTGCTTTTGAAGTATGGAGGCTTCATTTTGAAAGTTGCAATAAAAGTATGAGACAAAAATAAAGATTTTTGGATAGTAATTGTCTCTGTTTGTATCAATATATTTACCTTGTTTAGTATCAGAGGAATTAATCTTAACTGAAAAAAATACAACTTTAATTTATAAGCAAAAAAAAAAAAGTTGGTATTTTTTCCAAAACATTTCCTGTTTTATTGGAAATGGGAATGGCAACCAGATGCTGTCAGAGAAGTAAAGGTCCTGTTAAAGGGCAAATACCCTTTCTTATAAAGTTGGACATTTAGTATCTGACTTATGATGTTTTATCATAATTACACATGAATGAAATGGAATGAATGAAAGATTCTCACTTCCTCATCCATGCCTAATTGTACTAGAAGAAAAATTCACTATACACCAAAAGAAAAGAATAAGGAAAATGTAGGTGAGATTGCTGACATAATAAAAAGTAAATAGCTTCTGAAACAAACTGTGGTTTTCGCAGTCAAGTGACATTAAGGGAAAGATTGTGCCAACGAAATGCTAGCATTTCATCTATCTCACTAATATCAAAAAGCAATAAAACTTTAACTAGACAACTACAGGAAAGTAGGTTAACCTATTACAATTTTCAGAGCAGCGATTGTCTTTCAAATTTTAATGGGTAATTTGATGATATAGTTATGAATGAAACAAAAATGCGTGGTTATACTTCCAAGAATGAAGATATTTACTTGATCTGAACTATATTAAATCAGTTTGGTATGTGAGAATAGAAAATGTACATCAGGTCAGGAGAATTCCACGTGTGATGTAGGAGAGACAGAAGCTCAGTGTTATTAGGGGCTTGAAGGAAGCCTAAGGTAGATACAGATGCAGATATGTGCACACTTATGATTTGTGGATCAAAGCCTTTACTGTTGTTCATGCTGCACAGCTAAGTGTGAATGGTATTGCTTGTGTTTATTTATGTGCATGCCTGTGTGCCTGTGTACATGTTTGTGATGCTCATTACAATTAAATATGTGGTTCCATGGGAGAGAAAATTAATTTTCATAGGACATTAGAAAAAAAATGTAGAATTTTTTTTAATGAGGGAATAAGAAAGGCAGTATATGCCCCAGATGCTGGTATTTCTGTCTGTTTCTTTACATTATAACTTCTACCTGCAAGACTGGCTGTGTACTGCATGACTAGTTTTTTTTTTTTTAATTGAAAATAGATTCTCTCATAGTATACTGTACATCCTAAAAACTGTTTCCCCTCCCTCCACTCCTCCCACACCTGGCACCTCTTCCTTCTCCCAAATCCTCTCCCTTTCTTTCCTTTTCCCCCTCAGAAAGGATCAAGCTTCCAAGAGAGGACAACCAAACACAACAAAACAAGATGCACTAAGATAAGGCAAAAGCTCTCATACTGAGATTGGACAGGGCAACCCAATAGGAGGGAAAAAAGTCCCAGGATCAAGCAAAAGAGTCAGAGACACACTCCCACTGTTAGGAGTGCCACAAAAACACCTCGCTAACAGCTGCAACATATACAGAGTACCTAGTGCAGACCCATGCAGGCCCTGTGCTTGCTGCTTTAGTTTCAGTGAGCTCATAGGAGCCCTGATTAGTTCAATGGGAGTAGTTTTCCTGGTATCCTCCATCCCCTCTTACTCCTACAATCTTTCCTTTCCTTTCTTCCACAGGGTTCGCTGAGCTATGATTAATATTTTTAACATAGTATTTTTATTGATCATTTGGAAATTTCACATAATGCACCCCAATCCCAGTCACTCCCAAGTCCTCCCAGGTCCACCCTCATCCTTGTAACCTTCCCCCAAACAAAAGAAGAATAAGAAAAAAGGAAAAGACAATACTGAGTCTGATTTGTGTTGCCTACATACTCACTGGAGCATGGTCAAACTCCCAGTGGCCAGTCCCTTAAAGAAAAGTTAGCCCTTTCCCCACCCCATCCCTGCCAGAAGTTATCAACTGTGAAGAGCTAAACTTCAGCATCCCTATCACAATTTTTAAGAGTATTCTTCAATGGCTTCCTATTTAGACTGTTTCTTTCTTTATTTTTGTTTGTTTTTTTTTTTGTGGGAGGGTGGCAGGGTAAGTTGTCACAGAAGCCTTCTAAGTCTCCCATTGTCAACGGTGAGTCTGCAGTCATGGACAGCACTGCACATGGATCTTCCTTGCCCTTTATGGTCAGTAGGAGCATGGATCATGAACTTCTACATGGTTTCTTGCTACAGCACAGGTCACAGACATCAACACGATTTTATTGGGGCAGCCCAGGGCATGCCTTTCATCTCAGTACTCAGGAGGCAGAGGCAGGCAGGCTTCTGTGAGATCATGGCCAGTCTGGTTTACAAAACTAGTTCCAGCACAGTCCAGGTTGTTACACAGAGAATCCTTGTCTCAAAAATCCAGAATACAAACAAAATGATTAGTCTTTTTGAAAGCTTACTTCCTTGTAGGGAGTCTTGGTTCTCATTAAAATATCCATCCACATCCCACAAATCACTTGCTACAAGAACATCTAAATCTTCTGCTCCACATTTGAAAACAACTCGGTGAAGTTTATCCTTACTGTAGAATTTTAAGTAACTCCTAGTAATCAGGAACACTGCTTATATACAACTGTCTATTGCCAGGGGAATTTGCAGATCAATTTGGCTTAAGTATTTGTACTATAAGCAGAAACAACTATTAAACGATAGAGATAATTTGATGTTGTCTTGTACACTGTATCAAACTGAATGTAAGAGTTTGAAGAGGAGAGTCTTCTCTCAGTATCAAAGTGATACGATTGCAGTTACATTCATGGCATCTCTCACTATTTATCACATGCTTTCCCGTGGAGAAATATCATTTTTAAGTCTTCTCTATTACTGTTTACTTCAAAAGTGTATAATGTATAGCAGACTATTTATCGGAAAGATAAATTACCCTACAACTTTAATTTTTCAGGTTTACAGCTCTCACTTGTGACATACAAAATGAAGAGATTTAAAATCCATTTCAAGTCTGTAACTATAATTTCATAAAATTTTATTCCCAACCATATATAACGTGTGATAAAAAATGCGAAGGGCTGAGAATACTCACCATATACTGCCTGCTCATCTCGCTAAGCTTTGGGCTTTTCCGGTAGGGATAAATGTTGGAGAGAAAGTTTAATCTTGTTGTTTCAAAACATGCAAAATGGAGTATAATAACACTAAAATTAATAAATAAAAACATGAATTATATATCCTTATCTATGGTCTCTGGGTTTTGGTTTCAGGCTCTCAGACGACACGCATGCTGTATTTGAGATATCCGAAGCTATAGACTTAATCTTCATTGTTGGTGAAGTACAAATGATTGTTGAAGAGTCAAAGAAAATAATATTACAACAGTGTTTTATTTCCATGAAGCCTTGAAAAATTAGTATAATTTTGTTGCTGGAAGTTTTCCTGTGCCCTGCCCAGTCCCCAGCCACTCAAACCCAAGTAAACACACAGAGGCTTATATTAATTAAAACTGCTCAGCCAGTAGCTCAGGTTAACTATTGACTAGCTCTTATACTTAAACTCAGCCCATTTTTATTAATCTATATGTTGTCACGTGTTCCATGGCTTTACCTGTGTGCCATTGTATGCTGCTCCCTGGATGGCAGGCTGGCATCTCCTGACTAAGCCTTTCTTTCCCAGAATTCTCCTTGTCTGCTTATCCCACCTATACTTCCTGCCTGGCTACTGGCCAATTAGCATTTTATTAAACCAGTGTAAAAAAAGCATTATCCCATAGCATAATTGTTAGTAAACAAACAAACAAAAATCTCATCTCATTTGACTTATATTTTTGTTTCCACGCAAACCAAAGTTATTTAGTACAGCTTTTATATACTAATTTTTCCATGTGTTATTCTTTTTGTATTGTTAATGAGGCTTAAAATTCATGTGCTCCTTTTTCATCTAAGCCTTGATCTATTCAAAATCTTTGAAGCTTTTTGGTAATATTGACATTTTTACATATAAATGTTGCAATGGATTTATAGATAAAAGTATTTTGAAATTCATGGAAAAACATCTTTTATCTGAATCTATCAAACTAGTAAGCTTTTTTTTAAACTCTGATTTACTTTTTATGGTGACACAATACTTTGATTTAACCAGTAATGTAAAGCTAGTGTTTTGAGCAAACTATTCCAAATCATAAGAGTTCATTTCACTTAAGGTTAACGGAAGAAGCCCTCAGTAGAGTATTGTATAACCCAGTTTCTATTCTGGCTTCTGTAATTACATAAAAGTATGATATTGGGAAAATCACTTAGCCATTCTGATTCTTAATTTCCTCATTTGAGAAATCACGTAATTGAAACAATGCTCTCTAAGGTACAATCCAGTTGTAATGGCCTGATTTTATGTCACGGTAGACATGATATATGAGGTCGTTCTTTACTTTTATAATTTATTTCCCTTTTCTATTTAAATATTTTTATTATTTATTGATATTTGTATTTACCTGCATGAATCATGTGCACAGTGTATGTGCACTAGCCCATAGAGGCCAGAGAGGGTACTGGATCCCAGGAAGTGGAGTTGTAAATGGCTGTAAGCTTCTAAGTGTGTGCAAGGAAACTGACTTAGAGCCTTTGCCAAGGCAGTAACTGCTCTTAGCTGCTGATCCATCTCTTCAGCCTCCTGTATTTTCTTTTGACCAATTCAAATTACATTTGCTGATATTTTGCAATACTGGATAACAGGTTAAAATTCACATGAACGCTGTCTCTAGCCACCCTGCTTGAGGCAGAGCTGGCATGACTATTCAGATGTTTGGGGAGTTAAACAATAATTTGGACAGGTCAGTTTTACAGTCATGGAAGAAATAATTTCATTATGATAAAGAGTTGACACTTCAAACAGGTAGATATATTTAAGTCGGTTTTATATGAGAAATGATAGACGTCTGAGCTGACTTCTCAAACACCTTTTACAAAACCATATTATCTACATGTGAATAGGCCAATAAATTTCAAGCTTCATTAGCAGATGATCTCTACACAGAACTAAGCAGGAATATGCCACCATTCAGACATCGCTTCGGAAAATAAAATATGCAGCATATTTGTTATACCCACAAGCATAGATGGGTCATTGAAGAAAAATTACTCAACATATTATAAGGCAATAAATGGAGCCTGTTTTAAAGTGAAGCACGTCATTATTTGTGCTTTTTATATGAACCACATAAAAACTTATTATCCAGCAAAATGAAGTTCTGTGAAAAATGCTTTCCTTAACAAAGAGTGGGGAACAATTAGCTTGGACCACAGCCTAACAGTGGTAAAATAAGAGAATTAAAGTGGTAAAATAAGAGAATAAAGAAGAATTAAAGTGTTCATTGCATAGTTTATGTGTGCCTTTGACTGAGGAAGGAAAGGGAGATGGATAAAACCTCCAGAAAGACATCAGCCCCAACTCGGCCACATTAAATTAAACTCAATATAATGAAGAGGCTGTTAAACTTTCATTTTTAGAAATGCCTTTTGGCTTAGAGATGGAATGGCTTACTTGAATAATATTGTTAAGGAACACAATAAAATTAATGGATCTATGCATTTGATTAAAGTTTAACAGTCATTAGTTGAATGACAGAAGCAGACTCAGCTGCCATACTGTACACAATCAGAATGAGGTACCAAATGTCCTTTGTATTTGGAAGACAATTGATAAGAGGGAGATGTTGTTCTCAATATTGAACTCATTGAACACAAGATCAATAGCATTGGAGTCTTTCCCTTAAATGTTGTTTATAATATACTTCCAATTGACCTAATGCAAGAAACAGAGTGGTTTTTATTTAAAATACCCTATTTTACTTTAGTGTAAAACAAGGTTCTCTGCCCATGTTGATATTTGAAAACTTGTAAATGATTTTGTCCCCCAAATTGTGAACCTGAACACAATCAGTATTCAATAAAGTCTAGTTTTATGGAAAAATGAACAATTAAGAGTTTGGGGTAACTTTGCAAGTTTCCATTTCGTATTTTGTTTGTTTTAGAAGCTGTGTAAGTGTGTTACATTTGGAAAAGCAAAGTCTGCATCCTGGAAGGACAGTGTAGTCAGAGCTTTCTCTTCTCTTTGTTAATCTTGTGTCTCCTTCTCCTTTGTATGTAGCTGGAAGTTTTCCTGTGTCCTGCCTGGTCCTGCAGCTGCTCAGAACTAAATAAATACATAGAGGCTTATATTATTTTCAAACTGTATGGCCTAATGGCTCAGAATTCTCGCTAGCTGGCTCTTATAACTTAACTTAGGCCATTTCTATTAATCTATGAATTGCCACATGGCTGTGGCTTACTGGTATTTTCACATGCTGGCAGCTCACAGCATCTGCCCTACTCTCCTTTATTCTCCTCTCTCCTTAGATTTCCTTCCTGCCTCTAAGATGCCTTGCCATAGGCCAATGCAGCTCTATTCATCAGCCAACCAGAGCAACATGTATTCACAGCATACAGAAAGACATCCCACAGCACTTCTGTCTCATACACAATGGAGCCCAAATCCAAAGTTGTCAAAAGTTGAAAGTGAGGCAGGTATCATCTTAATAGTGAAGTAATACTTCCTCTTCTTTTCTTTATTAAAAAATATTCATTTTGCATACCAACCACAGATCCCCTTGTCATCCTTCCTCCTGTTCCCCCCCCC
>CABHPQ010176062.1:0-40167 GCA_902168405.1 Peromyscus aztecus
GGGAGGGGAGAGAACGGGGAAATCTATGGCTGATATGTAAAGTTGAATTATATTGTAAAATAAAATAAATAAAAAAATAAATAAAAATTGCTCTTTGAATTGCTGCATACAGATGAAGACCATCAGAGAAAAACTGGTAAAAAAAAATGTAGAGAATAACTGACCCAGTCCCCATCCCTGGTACATCGACAGCACAACCCTACATCTAAAGCACAGGGAACATCTCTGAAAGAAGAGACAGAAAGATTGTAAGAACCAGAGGACCAGGACATCTGCTATGAGGTAATGTCGTCTATATATGACAGGGAAGCTGTACCCATGGAATCTAAACAGTGTGATTGCCTGAACAAGATCTGCATAACAACTGCAGTTGACATGATGACATGGATGGGGGACATCTCACACATCCCCACTCCTAAATGAAGAACTCCAGGCAATCAATGAGAGGGGGAGAATCCATCTCCTCCAGAGATGAGGCCCCCTCATAGGTTATCTGGTCCCAACTGGTCAGCCCTAAACACATGTACATATAAGCAACACTAAATGGATCATAGTAGGTTATATACATAATATATTTAATTTATATATAAATATAACAATAGTAATTAAGGAATTCAATACGGATTTGAAAGGGAGTGGGGTATAGGTGGAGTTGGAGCAGAAAGAGGAAAGGGTGAAAATGATGTAAATATAGTACTCATACATGAGAGTTCAAAAAAAAACCCTCAAAACAATAAAATTAAAATAATATGCAATGAATTTTGATTTGGGATTAGGACAGAATTTTCAACCATTTCTGAAATGGTCCTAAATACATTTCTGCCATTTTGCACTGTTACGATGCAAAGAGGAATTCTCAGTATTGATGGTTATGAAACTGAAGTATTAATTAACCATGAAAAGCACCAAAGATGCTCTGTGTCCTGCAGTAGTGTGTCCTGCATGGTAGTATTTTGTATACCTACATGCCAGGGGTCATCTAAAAATGTTTGGATGCAAAAGGGGCTGTGAGTGGAAAACGTTTTCGAAGCCCTGTGCGAAGGTGGCTCCCACCCTCTACCTCGGCTTCCCTTGATGCAGTGACGTAATGTCACCCAAGTGATGCCTGTGCCACATTCCGAGTTCTTGTTGTTATTGTTATTTGGGCCCATTTGCCTGACTTGTTGTTTCACTTTATTATTATTTAAATTAATAATGCAATCATTCTTCAGTTGCCACGTACATGTTCTTCGATATTTCCCTCATCGGGGTAGGTGGGGCACTCAGTCACTGCCCTAGACGTCTCAATGCACTGTCACCCATCAGACTTATGAACAATCACCACTTCTCTTCTTTTAGAGACACGCGACAAATCAGTTAGAGATCTTTGTCTCAGTATCCTCACCGGAAAAACAGAGACGTCGCCACCTCATAGCTTCCCCTTGAGAAATGAGACAGTGAATGGGAAATCCTTGTAAACAGAGCCAGTGGTTCTCAACTTTCCTAATGCTGCGTGCGACCCTTTAACACAATTTCTCAAGTTGTGGTGACCCCCTAGCATAAAATTACTTTTGTCGGTACTTCATAACTGTAATTTTTGCTATTGTTACAAACTGTAATGTAAATAAGACCATGTTTTCTCATGGTCTTAGGCTACCTTGTGAAAGGGTCCTTTGACTCTCAGGTTGAGAACTCCTGATGAGCTATTGAGTGGACCAGGAGCTGAGTAAAAGGCTAGGGGGATCTTTCACCACTAGATGGCAGGGTAGCGGTGTGAAGCTTGCCCATCTCACTGAACCCAGTTGACCCTAGCGGCACCCAGACCAACATCTACTTCTTTCCCCTCATTTATCCACTCTTCCGGCTTCACCTTCTCAGCCTCTAGGACCTCTAGACTGGTGCTGAAGTGTTCTTTACTTTCGGATGTCAAGGCAACTGCTTGCCACTGCTGCTCTGACTGCGTACTGACTTTTTGACTACTACTGGCCTTGACTGCCCCCAAGAGCAGCTAGCATCTCTGTGGAGAAGTTTTGGATGTCATTCCCCCCAAGACTGAGGCCAATGCTGAGAATTTTTTTTTTCAAATGTGCCTATGAGACTCTTGGCATTTTTGGTGGTGTGACCAAAAGGGCATTCAAGGGGAGGCTGGGGGTGGGACTCAGTGTTAAGGTGAAGAATACCCCATCCCCAGCACCTGGGAAATGATTTCCCACTGAGCCTGTCTCATTGGATTGTTGCTTCACCACAGACTCAAAAATGCCCTTTTGGTTCTGTGTGGAGGGGAGAGTGGTAGATAACTTCAAAGGTGAACTCTTAATGGAAATCAATACAGTGAAGGTATATATAATGCATAGAGTTGCTTTCTCTTTTGCTGCTGTTAGATGAATATTCTACTCCCTCTTCCCTTGATTGGCTGTTTCTTCAGCTGTGCAAAAGCTTTTTAGTTTTATGAGGTCAATTAGTGGCCTCAATTTCTAGACAAGTAGGGTTCTTTTCAGGAAGTCCTTTTCTATACCTAGAGTCTGGAATACCCTTAAAAGAAGTTGAATAAATGTCTTCTAGGTATCACTGTTCACACACGGTGGGGAAAAAAACCAGGAGTTTGGAATGAAATACACAGAATAGAATGGAAGCAGAGTGGAGGGGCGAGCCGGGGGGGCTGTCACAGAAGGGAAGAGAGGCAGCTTCCTGGGACTGGCTTTGTCACCCCTTCTGTGGGCTGGAGCAAGTTACTTCACCTCTCTGGACCTCAATGTCTTCATGTCTAAAATGAAGACACAGGAGTGCTATCTGAACAATGAGGAGCATTTAGTATCCTACAATTTGAAGGTTCAGAGGAAGTCTTAGCACTGTGACCCTGATGAGGTAGGAGGGAAAATTACACAGCCTCACTCATTACGTGGAGCAGTATATTGTTACTCAGGATCAGTATTGTCACTCAGGATCAGTATTGTTCCTCAGGATCAGTATTGTCACTCAGGATGAGTATTGTTACTCAGGCAATGCAGAGACAAAGCCAGAGAAAGTCAGGAAAGAAAGTTAACATGGAATGTAGAGCTCTAGAAGATAACAGACTGTAATTAATTTGTATCTGAATTATGTAACTGCCTTGTACACTAATATTCTCACTCACTGATTAAAAATAATTCTATGTGCTTTAGAATGTAAACATGGCTTCTCAGGATTCTACTGGGGATCAGGCTACTTTCAGTCCTTGAACTTTTTTTTTTTCATTTTTTTCTTAATGAAATCCCAAAGCAGCTTTCAAAACTTGAAATGTAAGTATTGAAGAGACACAAAACAACATCATCTTTAATAGAAAACAAAATGCAATATAATTATGCTATCCACAAGCACGTACATTTTAAGAGTAAAATAAACATGGCTGTAAGTAATGGTGGCTAGTGAAAGGACCAACATGTACTACTCTCTGTGGAGTATAATGTCTTCATTTTTATTTAAACTTCTCTATTTAAATGTACAGATTACCTAAAGGTGATGTCTGTGTGCCCTTCTCTGGGTTCTGGTAATAGGCTATTGTCAACTCCACTTGTTCCAGGGGAGAATCGGTTTAATCCCACCCCCACCCAACCCCCAGCCAGTACTCAAAAATTAACTCTTGGAATAGAGAAAATAACTGTTGTGTACTTAGTTGAAATATAATATGTGGGATGAATGTTCTCCCCGAACATTTTAAAGGCTTCTGCTGTCAATTACACCATTCAAAATGGTCTCTGCAGAGCCTCTGGTGAACTTCTAAATATAAGTTGAGTTTTTGTCTTTGAAGTCTGAGTCAATTGCAAAGTGCATTCTAAATTAATCACAAAATGTAGCTGGATTAATTGCTCTTGTGGTAAGAATACATCAGAATAGTCGACGCACTCATTTGTAAGTGTTTGCCATCTCTGCTTTTAGTAGCTGACGAAGAGCTATCCTTTCTGAGAGCAGTTTGTGGGTTCTTAGTTGATCAAAATTAAATTCTGTTACAAGTATAGAGAATTATCATTGTGTTCTTATAGGGTTTAGCTGGAAAGCAAACATCTCATTTATTTATCTACTAATTATATCAGTTCATATAAACTTTGGAGAGGGAGAAGGAAAGACTGGATTTCCATCTATTTAGGAATTAAAATTTCATTTGTCATAAGCCTCTCATCTACCCTCATTAACACCAGTTTTAATGAGTACCAGTGTTCACCTCTGTCCTGTGTTAATCACCAAGATTGTAGCAAGTAGTCTCCCACTGCCACAGAAAGGGTGGTCCTCAACCCTGCCTTCCCTTCTGCATGCCCTGAATTAAGAGCCAAAATGAACCTTTCCTCCCAGTAGGGGTTTGAACAAGAATGGCCCCCATAGACTCATATATTTGAATGCTTGGTCCCTAGTGAGTGGAACTGTTTGGGAAGGATTAGAAGGTATGGCTTTATGGGAGGAGGTGTGTTACTGGGGGTGGACTTTGAGGTCCAGAATATTTAAAGAGCTCAACAAACAAACAGACAAACAAATGACCCATTCAGAAAACAGGCTTTGGATCTGAACAGAGAGTTCTAAAAAGAAGAAATAAAAATGGCTAAGAATTATCTCAAAAAGTGTCTGTTTTCCCTAGCAATTAGGGAAATGCAAATCAAAACAACTTTGAGATTTTGTCTTACCCCAGTCAGGATGGCAAAGACCAACAAATCAATTGACAACACATGCTGGAGACAATGGGGGGAGGGGGAGAACCCTCATTCATTCAGAATGAACTGGTTCAGCCATTCTGGAAATCAATGAACCCTCAAAAAGCTAAGGACAAATTTACAGTATGGCCACTCCTAAGCAAATGACCAGAC
Organism: Peromyscus aztecus; assembly: GCA_902168405.1. Lineage (NCBI taxonomy): Eukaryota > Metazoa > Chordata > Mammalia > Rodentia > Cricetidae > Peromyscus > Peromyscus aztecus. The sequence continues at coordinate 4,812 of CABHPQ010176062.1, forward strand.
TACTCACCATCCTACTTTACAGATCCTTGCTTAACCATGTTCATTGCCACTCTGTTCACAAGAGCTAGGAAATGGAAACAACTTAAATGTATTTCAAAGATAAAGAAATGACGCACATATGCATTATGGAATAGTAATCAGCTGTAAAGAAAAATGATGTCAAAGGCAAGTCCCTTATACTGAAGACACCATGCACTTCAGACAGGGCCAAGAAGATATGAGCTAGATCTGACCTGGAAGCCTTTTTCTCAAGGACTAACTTTCATGGTACTAGAAGGTGAAATGCAAGCTTTCAAGGAGGGAAGCAACCAATAGTTTTATCCAGCTCTGAGCCTATGAACCACAACAATGACCAGCACGGCATGATAATCCTATGGGTTCAATAGTGGTGTGCACACCTTGGTGGTAACCAACAGCTTACCAATTGGACCTAAGGCCCGCTCAACAAGAAGGGAAACATGCTTGGTATTGGAAACCTAGCCAGCTACCTGGGGCTTGTGAAATCATGGATCTTGAAGATAAACCCACAACCACCAATTCACTAAGCCATTAAAAATGTTTATTAAACATTCTAAATATTTATCTTTATAGCCACAGGTAAATGCACTTCATATCCCTCATCAAGGAAACCTCCCTTTGCAACAGATGGAGAACATTATAGAAATCTATGCCTGATCAAATTGCAGAAAACAAGAGATCATGAAGAACCCAATTCCAGTTGATACATTTACAATATAACTCCTGCACCTAAGGTGCAGGGATCATTGTAAGCCTGTACAATCCAGAAGAAGGAGTTTGCTGTGAGGTCGTGTCTCCTAGAAATACCAGAGAAGCTACACCCATGAAGTCTCAGTCACCATGGCTGACCAAACAAGCCCTGAGCAATGAGGACAACAATGGGTAGCTAACACGGAATTAGTTCATGGGGCCTCAACTCTAGACAAAGAGCTACAAGCAACAGGGGAATTCGGAGAGTGTAAGACATGGTCTTCCACAGTGAAGAGCCCCACAACTAGCCATCTAATACCAGGTGGTCAGCCCTGAGTTCATATACATACTGGTACCATTATATATCCTGAGTAGGTTATATTGAAGAGTGTGTGTGTGTGTGTGTATGTGTGTGTGTGTAAAAATAACAATTAAATTTGAGATAGAGCAAGGGGGATTACATGGGAAGAGTTGGAGGGAAGGAAGGGAAGGGGAGAAACTATGGAATTATAATTTCAAAAATAAAAATTACCCTAAAATATAGCATACACACAACATAAATAAAGACAAGACAAACATTTATGTTTATTCTTTCATGACAGTGTGACTTTCAAAAGGGATTTAGACCCATACATAGATCCAGATCTAAACTGGATCAGACCTACTTACTACATCCTTTTGAATTGATTCTGAAATTAGTTTAAATTAAACAGAGAACTAAATATTACCACTGTCTTTCCTATAGTATGAGTACCAAGACATGATTATGTGGCTTCCAATCTATTCTACCTTCCAAGCTTTTGGATAATGAGCAAATCATTTAATTTCCCTGTGACTCCATTTACTCAGTGTAAGACAAGGACAGTAGTAGCGCCCATCTGATAGAGTTATAGTAAGGAAGAAATAAGCTATTATATACAAAGCATTTTGATGGCATCTGGCGCATAGCCAATATGGTTATAGTGTAAACCAGATTTCCTTACTGAAAGGCATCAATATCAAAAATATATTTATGTTGTACTGATATCATTTACTGATGTGTATCATATACATGCAAAAATAGAAATTAAAGTTTATGAAATAATTTTGGATGCCAAAAGACTGTCTTTCATATCTCCACTGCTAACTCAGAACACCACTGACCTACTTTCTTGTTTTGCCCCGTATTTTGTGCGTTGCCTCCTACCGTATTTCCCAGTCTACTATCAACTGTCAAATGACAACTTCTTTCCACGTACCGCAGCAATTCCTCATGTACTAATATGTCAGCTTTCATCAGCTTCAGTGCTCTAAAGTGCTGATAAGCCCACACCATGTATCTTTGGTAATTAAGAATCTTTCATCACGCCATACCGCTGGAATTATCCTCTAAGGATTAGTTATAGGCTGGAACAAATTACATTTCATGTTCGGTGGCTAGGATTTTTCTTTTCGGTTGCTTGACACTGAAGATGATAACAGCATTCTCAGTGTCTTTGTTTGTTAAAATGTTTGGTTTGTAGATGGGAATGCATCAAGGAATTTTTATGTTCCTTAGTTTGTCATTTGAGGATATACACATGGACCTAGTTATCACAGGGAACCAGTGGCATTCCACAGAGGGCTGGCTTGTACTGGATGTCAGAGTCTCCAACATGCTGCAGATGTATAAAATGAAGGTTTTCTTTGGGTTGATCTTTGATGCTTCATGTGTTATTTTTCTTAATTTTTTAATGTCGTTAAGGAAGTAGTTGAGACATCTGCAAGATGATAAGCTACTGTGAAAACTCAAATTCATTTCTAACTGAAGTATTGAAGTATTAATCACTCATTTTCATTGTGGAGGAGATGAAAGTGCTCGCCAAGTTATGATAAAATGCTTTGTTATGATAAACATAAGTTTATCATTGGATTGGAGAAACAGTTTCATAACTTGTTTTAACCAGGACTTTAGGAAAGAAATTATTAGATACATATAGGAACTGTTCTAAGATTATTTTAGAGTTCACTTATTGCTTCATAATAAAATCTGCCACATTGCTAAAAAGATAAGAAGTATGAAAAGCATAAAGGTGAGTTATTTCTGAAAGTGACTTGGGAATAGTCGCTGAAAAAAATCAAATTCAGGTATGATGACTTGCGATTGAGAACTTTTGACAAATATACTCAGGGGTTAGTGGAGAAAAGAAAAGAAATTGCCCCATCCAGTTGTTCCCTGCAAGTGATGGTTATTGGAGGATGTCAGAAGGCTAGCCGCTTCAGGTTGTTAGGTCTCAAACCTGGGAAAAAGGTTTTTTTTTTGTTTTTTGACAAAGGTCACACCTGAGGTGCCTGTTAACATGGCAAAGCACCAGTATCTCTCAGTCCCTACAGGTTTGGGGTCTTCCTGGGTGACAGAGCCTACCCCCACCCTGAGTTCTCTGTACAGGGTCTGGGCTGACCCTCCCATAGCTGCTCTCCCCTATGTCTCCCTCAGTCTGGCCATGTTCACTCTGGACTCTCCCAGATGTCTCTGCCTCTGGCTATGTTCTCCCTCATATCTACAAAAAACCTGCTCCATCATACCTAGGAGCAGTCATGTCCTCCTTTTTCTTTCTTTTATTCATGGGTCTTGTATTTAAAGAGTCCCCAAGTGTTAGCTGTTTGGTGCCAGGCTTACCCAGGCAATCAGGAATAAACCCTATCATAGTTGCTGATAGTGGCCCAGAGCTACGCTTTCCATTTAGTTGCTGCATTATCAACAATTATGGACCCTGCTATAATATATTCATAATTCATCATCCATGCCGAGCCACCCTGGTTAGAGAATGATAGCATTAGGGTAGGTTTCACTTCAAGGCTAATGTGTGATGATCGTTAATTTTATGTCAGGTTGGCCAAGTATGGCTCCAGGGTTTTGGTCAAACACAAGACAGATGTTATTGTGAGGGAGTGCTTTTATATCTGATTATCATTTAAAGTAGAAAAGCTTGAGTCAAGCAGGCCATCCTTCATGAGGCCCCTTACTATCGGTTGATGGCTTTAAAAGACAGATCCCTTGAGGAAGAAAGCAATCTTCAAATTGTCTTCAGACTCCAGACTGAAATGCTGACTTTCCTCTGAAGCCCTAGCCTGCTGGACTGCAGATTGTAGGGCTCTGGATCCCTACAGCTATACGAGCCAGTTTCTTTCTTTTATTCCTCTAGAGATCTCCAGTTAAAATAGTACATGAACACTAGCTAGCTAGTTCTGACTATTCATGATCACATGTTCCTCCAGTACACAGTGAAATTTTATCTTTCAGGGGCCACCTACTCTGTTTTTCATTAAGAAACACTGTCGAGTTCTCCTTCCTGACATGTGTAGATGTAACCAACCGTCGTATAAATAAGAAACACAGAACCAATGCAAAGAAGAAAGCCAAGAGGTCAGAGCTAAGAGCCAAAACCTTACCCTTCCTCCTGCAGTGGTCCTACCTCTCCAAAGGAGCCGGTACTTCCTGGGTTAAAGTCTTTTTATAGAGTCTCTGTTCTGCCTTCTCATTGGTTGTAAACCCAACCACAGGACTGCCTCATTACGGCCTATCTGTATAGACCTCCAGGTGTTCTATGGTTGGTAATGAGATTAAAGGCATGTGTATCCAATGCTGGCTGTATCCCTGAACACACAGAGACTTACCTAGCTCTGTCTACCAAGTGCTATGATCACAAACGTACACCACCACTGCCCTGCTTTCCTATGGCTTGCTAATAGCTCTGACCCCAAGGCAACTTTATTTATTAACATACAAATAACATTTTAGTACAAAAGAAAATATCACCATAGACATGCCTATATGTGAGAAGTCTCCTGTCCCCACTTCCACATCCAAGAGCTACTCTGGCTCCTAGACTTTGCCCACTGTGGTAGACTCTATCCTCCACTAAGTTGCTTTTGGTTGGCTCTTTGGATATGACAATGAGAAAAGTAAACACCAGAGTCAACCAGAGGAGTGAGAAGAGGACGGGTGGAGGGCCGGTGGAGAATGTGCTCAGTGTTACCTACCGGAAGCTTTGGGGAGCCTCACAATGGGCATTGTACGCTACTGGGGAATTTAGGGTTCCCTTCCATAGCTTCTTAGTCTCCCTGATAGAAGAACAGAACAGACTTTAAAGGAAACTTGATGACAATGTCATTTGAGAGAAAAATAATCTGGAAAGAAACTTGTAAATCTCCACAACTTCCTGGAGGAGGAAGAAAGAAAAGCCTGCTTTGTATACGAAGCCACATGGCGGAAAGGAGAAGGAGAAGGAGAAGAACTTCATAAAAAGAGTAGAAATGCCCAGGACATCAGGAAAGAGATGGCCTAGCTTTGGGAAAAGAGAGAAAAAAAGTAATGTTTTCCTAGGTAGGCTGCAGCAATTGCAGGGGAAGGGTTTCTGGGAAGGAAAGCATATTATCTCCCTGAGGAGTTAATTATTCCTCCCATCTCTTCAGCATGGCCTTCGGGCTAGTCTCATGACCAAGTATTTGACAAGCCCAGCTGAATTAACTCTAAAGGGAGGACTCTGTAGTGTACACCATTCTAATCTTGGGAGCATATCAGAATGATACAATGTCTCTTACTTTACCCAGGGTCAGAGGTAATTTGATTCTTTTGACCAGGATGAAATAATTTTCCATTAGTGAGTCTCAGTGAGGCCTGATCTCTATCTTGAATGACTTCAAAGTATATGGCAGCAAAAGTATGTTATATACTTTAATAAAAATAGCCGTATGAAACACAACATACACACAATAAATATATGCCAATTTAAAATGTTATTAAAAATGGAAATTGGTTCTTGGAAGTGGGTCTAGTGTTGTGATCAGTCTTGAAAGACTTATGGACCTTTGGGAGGGATGTAGTAGAGCTTGGAGCTATAGACAGGAGCAACTCTAGAATGCTGAAAGTAGAGCTTTTTGCTTATTTGCTCTTTGAGACAGGGTCTCACTATGAGCCTTGGCTGTTCTGGAACTGACTATATAGCAGGTTGTCTTTGAACTGCCTATAGATCAGTTTGCCTCTGTCTCCTGAGTTCTAGGGTTAGAGTTGTGAGCCACCATGCCCAGCTGTAAGAGGAGCTCAATAAGATATTCCCAAGAGAGTGTTGAAGATCAGAAGCCATATAGACATTGGATAGTGAAAGCCATGCTCATAAGAGTTCTGAGGAGAAAAAGAACTCTTCCAGGAATCAGGGTAGAAGCCGTTTGTGTTATACTCTGGTGAAGAAACTGGCTACATCTCTATAACATGAATTGCTAAATGGTCTTAATAAAAATCCCGCTGCCAGATATTGTGGTAAATGCTGAAAGACCAGAGAGACAAAGGAACAAGCCACCTCTCACCTCTAGGACTCCTCAGCCTAAAAAACTCCAGCCGAAAGGGCTTCAGCTGAAAAAGCCCTAATATCAGGCTCGTTTTTTTTAATTTATATTTTATTTTTTAAATTATTATTATTATTATTATTTGTAAAAGGACCATTTAGCAGTTTGTGTTACACATCTCCATCCAGGACTTAATGATTTGAATGAGAATGAATTCAAAAAGCAATGGAATTTGAAACAAAACGATGGTGAGTTTCGAAGTGGAACTTAAAGTATTTTGTATTATAACATAGTTATGAGTCAGTGGGATTTGATTTTTACAGAATGCTGGTTTTAGTGTAAAATACCCCTTACAGGCTCTTGTTCTAGAACCTTTGGGCCCCAGTGCTGGTGGTGCTGTCTTGGAGTTTGTAGAACCTTGAGAAGGTGGAGACTCACTGAAGAAAGTGGGTCCTCAGGACTGGAATCTGAGCTTTCATAGCTAGGCTCTTGATTTTTCTATTTATATAAATAGAAATTTGTATATATATATATATATATATATATATATATATATATATATACACCATTTGTTTTCTTTATTCCATTGTACAGTTTTGGCTTTTTTGTAAAAAATCGGGTGTTCATAGGTGTGTGGATTAATGTCAGTATCTTCAATTCGATTCCATAGGTCCACATGTCAGTTTTTATGCCAATACTAAGCTGATTTTATTACTATAGTTTTATAGTAGAGCTTGAAGTCAGGGATGGTGATGCCTCCAGATGTTGCTTTATTGTAAAGGATTGTTTTAGATTTTCTTTTCCGAGACCAGGTTTCTCTGTAGCATTGGAGCCTGTCCTAGAACTCACTCTGTAGACCAGGCTGGCCTTGAACTCACAGAGATTCTCCTGCCTCTGCCTCCCGAGTGCTGGGATTAAAGGTGTGCGCCACCACACCTGGCTGCTCATATGTATTAAAAACACTTTAAATGCACAAACTTACCCCCTCTCCTGCTTTGCCTATTCCATCTTTTGTGTCAATTCTGTAAGAGTGTTTTAAAGTATGTTTATAATCTCTGATCATATGAATCTTTTCATGATTTAGTAATAGAAAAGAACACATTTAATTAAACTTATTTCTCTTATTTACCTCTAATTTAGGAAATATTTGGGTGGAAACATGGAACTCTTAGCAAAAACACTTAAAACCTTTGATTCTATTCATAACACACAAGTCCTCTGACTTGTTATCATACCCTTGACTCTCAAATTGCTTATGTTGAGCCATGGAAACTTTCTCATATTCAGCCTTTGCTTCATTTACAGCAATATCAACTTCACTCCAATCCCAAAGAAACTTCACTGACACACAGAATTACTGACAAGAGTAAGAAGACATGAATACATGGCTTCAGAATCCAAATGCTACCCAGGCCTCACTGAACCAGCTGAAGGAGGATGCTCTTCTCAGTGTTCCCAAATGTGTGTGATCGTTCTTGCAAGGGGCCTAGGGGATGCTTCGAGTAGAGCCCCAAAGAAGATGGTTCAGAGGAAAGAAAGATCTATCAATAATTGGTAAGGCTGTAGTCAATCTCCATTTTTTGAGGACCATTCTTTGAATGATAAGGTTTACACTTTTCTATATTGCAATTATAACCATGAAGTATGATTTCCAGTTTGGAAGTGAGGGAGACAAGAGGTTGACAAAGCAGAAGAAATTAGGCTTTTTCTTTCTACGATACAGAGAGAAGGCTAAACCTGTGTCATAGATCTAAGATCTCAAGAAAAGTCACAATTGGAATCTGCTGTGGAACAATCCTTTTCTGCACCATGAATATGTATTACTCCCATTGTTTAATTAAAAAGCTGACAGGCTGGTACCTGGGCAGGAAGTTAGGCAGGAAAGCCAAACTGAGAATGATGGGAAGAAGGAGGGCAGAGTCAGGAGAGTCACCAGTCAGATGCAGAGGGAGCTAAAGATGAATGTGCCATGCTAATAAAGGTACTGCCACATTGAAGAGGGTAAATAAGGAATGTGGGTTAACTTAAAATGTAACAGCTAATTAGTAATAATCCTGAGCTATTGGCTAAGCATTTATAATTAATATAAGCCTCTGTGTGGAAATTTGGGAAGTGGCTGCCAGGTATTTGGGAACAGGCAGTAGGAACAGGAAATGTCCATTCATAGGGATCACAAAAAATGAATCAGCAGTATTTATCATAAATATAAGAATAGAGTCAGATCAACATAGTAAGATTATAAAGTAATTTGGTTCCATTACTATAGGATTTTAAGAAGTATTAGCAGGCATGGTTCAGTAGTTAGGAGCATTGACTGTTCTTCCAGAGGACCTGGGTGTGATTCCCAGCACCCACATGGATGCTCACAACCCTCTGTAATTCCAGGTCCAGGGAATCTGATGCCCTCTTCTGGCCTCCATGGGCACTACACAAAAATGGTGCGCAGACATGCAAGCTGAACACCCATACCCATATTTTTTTTTCTTTAGTTAGAAAAAGTATTAGCAAGTAATGTTGTTCATTTTTGGTTTATTACTGAAAAACATTTTTGAAAGTTTCCTAATCCCAAATATGTGGCTTTGTGGTGGTGATTTTTTTTTGTCTTCCTAAACCTAAACCACATTATTAAGCCACTCACAAAAAGAATGTTCTATGGAAGTTAAATGAGGTGGGATGAAAGTAAATGAAAGATGATGATTGAAGCACAATATTTTTATTAATTATTATAAGTACAGTGTAGGTTTCTCTTTGGGGACAGATGAGGCAGCTCCTCTGGATATAATGTGGGTGAGCAACAAGATTTGTGTTAAAATAATGCTTTGATTTGTGTTGTTGTGAAATCTGCCTTGTAACATGTGGTTCACTGAGGACCATTCCCTCAAGCACATGATGTACTGTGCAAAGTTTGAAACTGGTAATCTTAACGGTACATAAATGGTGGGATTGAAATGTGGTCTGGACGAGATGCCGTAGGAAGAAATACATTTCCAGGATGCTCTCTAACTTCTCTACCCACTTTAGATTTTTCGGTTGTTTTTCTAAATTCGGCTATAACCTAAATATTTGCACTAATCCAGTGGGTCATTATTTTGTTTGTTCTTTTTAAACAAAATCATAGCATAATAAAATGTCTTTGTAATATAAATAATCATAGTTTAGTAAAACTGGCTAAGTAGATACAGATTATGAAAAAGAACTAAGGAAGATATTTCAAATTTGTTTAACTCCTGGACTTCCTTGTAGAAGAAAGGAAAGTTTTCTTTCTTTTTTTTTTTGTTTAGGCTGGAAGTTTTTTGACATAAAAAAGATATTTCATATTTCTCTTAAAAACAGCAAACTTTGGCAACATGGTACCAGCGAGCTCATGGGCAAAGATCAACAACTATAGGACAGTAGTTGTCCTTTTAGATGAGGGGAGGGCGTCCTCATTTGCTCAGGACCACCAACCCCAGATAGCTGCATGTAGCTGTAATCTGCTTGGTTTCTGTAGGTAGTGAGCAGTCATTGGACCATTTTAGTCGGTGGTGGCCTGCATATATGTCAGCGGTCCCATGGATTGTGATGGAACTGAAAATTTCCTGTCACCTAGTGTTTTCTGTTTAGATGCACAAATACAATTGTTTGGTAACTGTCTACAGTATTAAGTAGGATGACAGACTGTGCAACTTTGTAGGGGTAATAGACTATACCACACAGCCTGCGTGTGTGTAGACATGTAGTACACCAAACTGTAGGTTCGTGTAAGTCTACTCTACCATATTCATACAGTAACAAAATCATCCAGTGGCACAGTTTTCAGAAGGTGTTGCCATCATCAAGCAAGGTACGACTGTAGCTGCTCTCTGGAGTACAAAGAGAACCAACAGGAATAGTACTTGGTTAGACAGACTCAAAACAGTTTTCATCTCTAAATAGCTTTAATTTACCTCTGCTGTGGGATGGTCTGCATGTCAAATGTGTTGTTCTGATTGGTCAATAAATAAAACACTGATTGGCCAGGAGCCAGGCAGGAAGTATAGGCGGGACTAACAGAGAGAAGAATTGAGAGAACAGGAAGGCGGAGGGAGACACTGCCAGCCGCCGCCATGACAAGCAGCATGTGAAGATGCCGGTAAGCCACGAGCCACATGGCAAGTGGGCTGTCGAACTGCCGGGACTTGGCGGGACCCGGAGAGAAAATTCTCCAGCTACATACCTCGTGAGCATAGAACAATTTTCCTAGAAGTTGGTCTTTACATATTTCCTCTTGTTTACTATCATTTTAATAGATGTAGATTAAATTGTATATACTAAGAAACAGCAATATAACTGGAATCGATCTTGGAACATAAATGAATAATATCTATCCCTAAGTCAAGCATCTTCTCATCCAACACACGCGTTTGTTCATTTGTCACTTAGTTATTAAGGATGTACTAGGTATTAAAGATCCTGAAGCTGCAGAGTGAGTGAAGTATGTGATTTTATGGGAGTCTGTAATTTGATGGGGGAAACAGGAAGTAAATAAGCATATAATTTAAGATAGTTGCAAAGGTAATGGTGAACATGAAGTTGACTGGGGATATCTGTGAGCTTAGAAACAGTGATCCGTGAATGCCCAGAAAAAAGTGGTATGTGAACAGAGAGTGAATGAACAGGAAAGGTTAGATATTCAATGACGTCAGCATTGCAGGCAACAGGACAAAGTAAGGGGCAGAAAAACTTATTATTTGGACCTTTTCTTTTTTTCCAGTTATTTGAGACAGAGTTTCTCTGTGTAGGCCTACCTGTCCTGGAAATAGCTCTGTAGACCAGGCTGGTCTCAAACTCAGATATTCTCCTGCCTCTGCCTCCCAAGTGCTGGGATTAAAGGTGTGTACCACCACTGCCCTGCTAATTATTTGGACTTTCAATGAATTTTACAAACGTTTGAGTTGGGCTTTTTCAATACAAAAAAGTGATAAAGAAATGAAGCTAGGTTGCAGAGAATGATCTGTGTCCTGTGGAGAGATGTGAAAGGGTTTTTTTCTCATGGGGAGTGTTGTGACCAGAGTTAGGGTACATGAGATTATTCTGCCTGATCTGGATAAACTTTAGGGAGGCAGAAGATGACATGGGAAGAACTATTTTTTGTGGGCCAGGGTAGGAGTTAATGGCAGAGGGATGAGAAATGATGATGTAAAATTCATTCTGAAAAGAAACAGGATGTGGTGGCAGACAGCTAGAAAGAAGGTGAGAAAGAGGCAAATACTGAGTCCCTGGGGTATGAATTGAGCAATTAGATGAATAATTACTAGTGAGTAAAGGATTGTAAGAGGGCATTTTCCCCAATCCAAACTTAATAAGGTAGTAATAAACCTATGTAAGAAGAGGCAATACATAAATACACAAAAAAAAGGTAGAGATCTAGGTTGCGGGTATGAATATACAAAATGAATATGGTGAGGCCTCCATTCTTGAGGGTTTGTATATCTAGGGAGTAAAATACATACACTAAAATGGTCAAAAAAATTTATATCTAATGTCTAGTGATAGAACCAGGATGCAAAAGAAAGATCTTCCATCCTCTTGTTACTTTCTGTACTTACTTTTTAAAATTAATTTTGAAAAAAGAGTTTCATACATAAGGACTATATTTACATCTTTTCCAACTCTTTCTCCCCACTTCAACTCTTCCCATGCCCATCCCCCACATGTGAGATACGTGTGTGTGTGTGTGTGTGTGTGTGTGTGTGTGTGTGTGTATCCTACTGTGTCTATTTAGAGTTGCTCACATGTATGTGTGTGTATGTAGTGCTGACCACTTGGGACTGGATAATCTATCAAGGAGCTCATCCCTGGAGAAGACTGGCTCTCCCTAGCTCAGTAGTCATTGACTGTCTATAACCAGCTCTGCATCTAAGATGAGACCCTAGATGAAATTTCTCCCATCCATTTTCATGTCAACTGGTGCTGTTGTTATGTAGATCTTGTTTAGGTAACATATTATTGAGATTTCATGAGTATAGCTTCCTTGTTTTATCTATTAGCCTCTATACAGCAGCAGGCATCATGATCCTCTGACTATTACAATCTTTCCACCCCTTCTTCCATGATTTTTCTCTGAGTCTTAAGTGTAGTGGTTATGTTATAGACCTATCAGCTGGGCATTTTATTCTCTGCATTTTGACCAGTTGTGGATCTTTGTAGTAGATTCCATTTGCTACAGAAGAAGCCTATTTAATTGAGGACTGAGAGCCATACTTCTATGTGGTTATAAGGATAAGTATTTAGAGTATAGTAAGAAATTATATTCTTTTAAGAAAATAGCAGAAGTAGGTGATAGGTATTTTTGAATCCGCGGTAGTGGGTTTCTCTGCTGATGCAATAAGCCAGATAAAGCCTAATTAAAAGTTCAGGTTTAATGAGCAAAGCATCCTCAGTGACTCTCAAGACCCTCAGAAGTGAGGCGGGAGAGGGAGGAGTAGAAATCATGTGGCAGGTCTAGGGACCAGAGCTTAAACACCCTATAGGTGTGGTCTTGAGCAGATCAGGGGGAGGAAGTGCTGCTTGGTGGACTGTCTGAGAACGGTGAGATTTGGAATGGGGGAGAATGAGGCCAAGGGGAGCTTCCAGCTGAACGGTGAGTTCTTTTCTAGAGTCTATGACCTCTCTAGCAATAGGTTTATAGTACCAGATATAAATTCCCTTTTATTGAGTAGGACTTAAGTCTAATTCGACAACGTTGGTTATCCCCAAAACAGAAGTGCCACTAAAGCACCACTGGGGATATCTTGCTGGGCAGGACATTTTTATGGTTCATAGGCTTTACCTCTGGGTAGAACTAACCATTGGTTGTTTTTCTCCCTTGGCAGCTTACATAGCACCTTCCAATACTATGAGAGTCAGCCCTCAGAGAGGGGAATTCCTGGTCAGCTCCAGCTCAATTCCTCCAAGTCCTGTATCTGAGTGTCTTGTGTCCTCGGCAATATAGTCTGACCTTCCAGTTCTGGGAAGAAACCAAGAACAACATCAATTGCTTTTATTGTTTTGGGAGTCTCTTGGACTCCTCTAACCAGTAACTTGAAGGGAGGTTTCCCATGACTGACATTTGAGTTTTGTTAGCCTGTGGCTTTGAGGGAGAGTACCTCTTATTGCTTTATGATCCATGGGTGAACAGTCTCACAAGAGGCTCAGTTGGCTGCAGAATGGCTAGTGGTGCCACTCTGGGGAACATTGTGACTACTGTCCTCTGCTCTGGAGAACTAAGTGGCTCTGGTGTGATCTTTGATCAGTGGCCTGCCTTCTAACATCTCAGCCATCCTGATAATTTTCTCACTATCACGTCTTAAGATAAGAGTATGCACTGTGAAATGAATGCATTTGCATCAGTTTATCTGTCACAAATGGCCGTCTTGCTTCTACTCGTTTATTTCTCTATGGTCTCAGCAGTCACTAAAGTTCAGTAAGCAGTTTCTGAAACATCCACTCAGAGCCAGCTGCTGGCTTCTTCCCATGTTCCTTCGCTTCCCAGCACACTAGCTGCGTGTTAAAGTATTCTTAGACTCCCTTTCTTCCTGACCCAACGTTTTGTTCTCTTCCATCTCCAGTCTCTTGCAGCTTAGTCTCCAGTTCCTCCACTCTCTTTGTCACTTGTAGTTCCATAGTCTTTTCTGATTTTGTTTCTCATGGTTTAAACCTTTCCTCTCTTTTCTATATGCCTTTTAGTCATGTTCCTCTCTGATTGTTTCATTTGAATGCCTATGTACTCTTGGTTTCTGTCTCTGTCTGTCTGTCCTCTCTCTCTCTCTCTGTCTTTGTCTGTCTCTGTCTCTGTCTTTCTCTTTCCCACTCTCCAGGGTCTCATACAGTCCAGGCAGACTGTCTTCAAAATTACTACATAGCTGAGGTCATAGCTGAGACTTGAACTCCCAATCCTCCTGCCTCTGCCTTCCAAATAATTTCATTTTGTTTTTCTGTGTTTGTCTTTTAATTCTTAAATTCTGTTCTCTGTACCTCTCTCTGTTGCCTGCTCTTTTCACATAAAGTCCACATTAGACAAATTTATTCTATGGACCTTCAATGTGGTTCATAATCATTTGATGTGTTGATTGATGAAAGCCAGTCTGGATGTCATCGTGAAGGTTTAATCTTGCCAAAAAGAAATGCCAGCGTTTTTAGTTTTTTTTTTTTTTTTTTTGCTCTGGATCATTGGTATTTCCATTAATGCTTTCTGTTAAAAACAAACTCTTACAAACAACTGGTTTCAATTGGGTGAGAACTGAGTAAGGGCTGTAATTAAGTAGGATATAATAGTTTTAAGTAAAAATCCAAACTACGAAAAGTAGAAAATCATGTGTGCAGAAAATAATAAGACATGAAAATTTACATGAAGACTAAAACAAGGCATGAAGTACTTTGCAAGGTCCTTACTTTTCTATATATTCAGAACTGTACTCAGACACGCCCATCAAATATAGGTTCAGGAGGTGTTGTCCTTTGAAAATGAGCACACTTTCTTTTCTTCCTATACATCATGCTGAAAAGATCAAAGTCAAAGTAGATGCTCAAATTTACTATAAGACAAATAAACAAAACCAACTCTACTAAACAAAAGATACAACTGTTATTCAAAAGTCATTCTTGTCTCTCAAGGTATTTGTTTCCTTTTGCCGCCCACTTTCCGTTTATTTTCTCCTTGTTTGGTCTTTATTCCTGAAAACTACCTTGGCTGTTTCTGGTGTGTGTTGGGAAGTAAACACTCTTTCCTAATATATCTAACCATTTGGTGTCACTGTTCGCTTTGGGTATTGCTTGGTCTGACTAGAACACGAGCCATTTGGTTAGAAAAGCTGTCACATTTGGAAAGGAGCAACCAGGCAGGGAGAAACTAAATTGTTTTTCTTTGTCTGCCTGCTGTTCCAAGGCTTTGCAGTTATTGCCAGTAATTTGCAGGGAGAAGTGTGGGGCTTGTGTGGCTGTCAGTGACTACAAGGGAGGGGATCAATTCACACCAGTCTATTTTTTATATGATGGACTCAGTTACCAAAGGCTGGTGGTGGGTACTGGTGCTGTTGCTTTAGGAGACAGCCCAGGCTGTCAGAGGAAGGGAAACTATGTAACTATTGGTTAAGGCATATGCTAGTCTGTTAGGCAAGGCTCATATTTTCTGATGTATCTCTGGCATTAAGAGTCCCCAAGGACCACTATTCACTGAAGCAGAATTTATCATGAGGTTAGTTCCATCATCCAACATGGGTGAGATACAAAAGGAGTCAGAATTTGTCTGAGTCATTTTCTTGAGATGACCTTGAATCTCTAGCACTAATATAGGATATATTAGACAGATGATAGAAATAACAACGTGGATGGAATGAATCCTCACCCAAGAGAGGTTATTGAGGAAAAACAGATCCTGTGGAGGATGGAGGAAGGTACATGAACTTTGGTGATCACTCTAAAACACAGAGAGATGATGCATATGCAGTGTGTTTTGCTAGGTGCTAAGGGACACACACACACACACACACTCACACACACACATACACACACATATGTGTATATATATATGTATGTATATACATACATACATACAATTTCCCCAGATTTATTGCAGAAATCAGTGACATAATTGCTGGGTAAACAATCTAGTCGTTTCAGGATTATGACTTTTCCTAGAGAAAATGGATTAGAATACTACTGTAGGAAGAAATTGCTCTTTTCTCTGTCTTCATATTTGACTAATGAGTGCCTATATTACTATGCAAAAGACTTTAAATGCATGGTACCATTTAATACTGCTAACAAATGTATGAAGCAACACACTTTTGCTACCTCCATTTTCTGAATGAAGAAATTAAGGCACAGAATGTTATTTAAATAACTCACCCAAGTTTATAGCTGGAAAATGGCACAGCCGTGTTCAAAGCCAAGTGCCTTCTAGTGTGTTCATTCTGTTGCGCAGGTCGTGTCTGATATGGGTGCAAATAGATGATATAAAGCTAGCTTCCCTTAAACCTGTTAGTTATATATAGACCTGTATTTGAAAGGGAACAGTGAATGTTGATAAATTCCTAAGAAACTAATGAGACATGGGAAAACCACTCCCAGCATAGAACTTTGCAAGACACAAACGTGTCTACAATATAAGTCCAGTTTTTAGGCAGATAGAAACTAGCAAGGAAATATATAAAATGTTTACTGAGAGCAACTCTTGTACTAGATCCAAATTAATCATGTTTCATGGGTATGAAAACATACTCTGCCAATTACATGATCGTTTTCAAGTCTTTTCATTTCTCTGAGCTTCATTTTTCTTGTCTGTCAACCAAGGATGATGACTGTCCACCCCTCAGGAGGTTGCTGTGATGGTGAAAGGAGATGATGTGTGCAGAAGATGGTCCTTTGACAGAAGGAGTTGTCACATGTTACTGTGCTAGCTATTGTCATGGTTAAGAACACCGCCATCTTGCTTAATTCCCTTCAATTCTTACCACATTACTTATGAGCTGCCAGACAGGATTCAAAATGTTTTACATGTTAACTCACTTCACACCATAACTCACACTGTGGGCTTTGTGAACACCTTACTTTACAAGTGAGGGCACCGAGGAGGTGTCTAACCTCAGCATGTCTGTCCTGGAGTCAACTTCCAGAGCCACGGTCCCAAGCCTCACAGCTGCTATAAGCATCCTTTCCAACCTCAGACTGCTAGAGATGGCCAGAAATGGAATTCAGACCAGGATTTTCCCACTCTTAAGTCTAGACTGCATTTTTTCGTATAATTTGGGACTGATGAGAGTTAAAGAATTGAGAACAAAATTCCACTTAACAATCAGAGAGGTACTAAGCTTGCAGGCCAGCACATGTGGATCTTCTGGCCCAATCAGACTCCTCTGGAAAAGAACTAAATTGCAGAACAAAATCAAGGAATTAACCATGAGAAATAAGTGAGAAGACAAACTATATTCGTCGAATAACATAAAAATGAATCAAAGAAAATATAAGGAGGAGCAGGTTATCAAATTGAATCCTAAAAGCTCACTTTAAAATGACAAAAATAGACCAGCAATGAAATAATTGAATTATGTTTATTTTATATTATGTGTTGTTTTTCTGATTATTTTAGATAAGAACATTTACTAAATCATAATTATCTTACCAAGAGACAAAACAATTTTGCATTTGGCTTACTTGATTTTATTTATCATTTAAATCTAATTTTTATTAGATTTAATAAATTGATATATGGAAATTATATATATTAGTAGGGTGCTGTATAATATTCTTATGCACATAGCTATTGGGTAATGTTTAAACCAGGCTAAGCACGTTTCTCTCTCTTCAAATAGTTATTATTTCCTCATGATGAAAACTTTCAAATTTCTGCCTTGTAGCTTTTGAATTGTCATCTGTAATTGCCATGCTGGGCAGTACTACATTAAAACTTGCTCCTGTTAAATGCCATGGCAGCCACCTTTCCCCATCACCTCTCACATTATCCCCAGTGGCTGGTAGCCACAACTCAAGTTCCGCAAGATCACCATTTTTTTTTTTTTTAAATTTAGTTATTGAGGATTCACTAAGCACTTCATACACATTCTTTCTTTGAATATTCAAAGTCCAGTCATTCAGCAAGTCTTTATTAAGGGCCTACTGTGTGCCAGGCAATCATTTTAGGAGGTAGGCATTAATCAATGAACAAGACAAAGCTGGTACTCTGCTGATGTTTATCCTACGAACAAGAAAAGTTTAAAAACCAAACAAAGGAAACAGCAAATGTTACAAAACCTTGTGGTTTGGCAAGCTGACCCCTAAGGATGAAGTCAAGGGCAGAAGCAAAGTGGTAGAGAAGGAGAACGGATCTGGAAGAGACGCAGGTCAGCGTCTTAGACATAGAAGGTTGATTTTGAAGGAACAGAGGGGCATCCAAACCAAAATTCCCTGTCCCATCTGTAAACAGGAGAGGTCAGATGTCAAGGACAGAAATGGACGCAGAGATTCAGGAATGAGCATCCCGAAGGAGAGAGGTTGTTGAAGCAATGGCGTTTTTTAACGTCAAAGTATGAGAGAAAGGCCAAGGGGCAGTGGACCGATGCTGGACAAAGTGTGCTGTGATGAGTGATGCTATTGAAGAGGAAACAGGGCTTTCCCCCAGAAGATGCAGTGGTGGCAGGGGCCATGAAATAGTACTCAAAGGCGGTTGAGACAAAGTACCAATAATAAGCATTTTCCGGAGAAAATGGCAAATACGAGGAAGAAAGAACGCAGTAGGCAGGCAATGGACACAACAGGCACCAGCAGACTGAGCTAGGATACTGGCTAGCCTGGGCTATAGTGCTGACTCCAGAATAACATGGTACCATTCTGCTCACACAAGACTGTGGAAACAGGAGCTTAATCAGGGAAATTCCCAGTGAAATACTGAAGCATAACTGCTCTCATATGCAGCTCTTAATTTTCAAAATCCAGCCAAACACTTAGAAAAGACTTTGTTATCCATTTTGAAAACGAATGAGAAAAATCGGAGTCTTCCACTTGGAAAGCGGCAGTTTCGCATCCATCTTCATAGAGAGATTTATTTTTGCTGTCATTCAGAAGGGAAAATGCTTCCTTGGTAGCGAGGTTTGGTGCAGGGGAGAAAATGGATTACACTCACTCACAAAGTTGTATCTGCATTAGGAAAATGTCAGTTTGGCAGGAGAGACGCAATAACTTGTCAAGCAGATTAATCTCAGCCACAGAAAGTCCTAATCAAGCAGTGGGGACTTTCATCCATCTCCCGGATAGATAGGTTGGCAGTGGACCTGCAGCCGCCATGGGAGCGAAAAGAGATGCTGGCAATCGGTAAAAACTTAATATGTGGAAACCATGATGAATTCAGAGAATGTGTGTGATTAGATTTGTTCAATATTGGCCCGTTCCCACTTTATGAATGTAGCAGAATGATCTAAAAGAAAGAAAGAAAAAAAATCAGAGTTCATTTAGAGAATACAAACTTAGCGATTTTTTAATAATTCAAAAAATATTTTTTCATACAATATATTTTGATCATGTTTTTCCCTCCTCTAGTGCCTCCCAGACCTTCCCCCGCCTCCGTCCCCACCAACTCTACCTTCTTTCTCTCTAAAACAAACAACAAATATGAACCAAAAAGAAAAAAAATGCACATACAACAAGTACAAAAAAAAATCCTCACAAAAATCACAAAGCTACAAGTCAAAACAAACAAGCAAAAGATCATTAAGACAAAAAAAAAAAAAAACTGGAACAAAGCAAAACAAGACACACATTTTATGAAAATACCACCGAATTTGATCTGTGTTGGCCAGCTACTCCTGGGGATGGGACCTGCCCTGAAGTACAGTTAAAATGCTCAGTGAGACTCCGTTGGAGAAAACTGAGTTTGTTTTTTTTTTTTGACAGTGGGTATCAATTGCAGATGACTGGGAGCCCTTGTCCACTTCCCCTTCTCAGTGCTGAGACCCTGTCTGGCTGGAAGCTGTGCAGGACCGGTGCATGCTGCCACTGTCCTTGAGTTCAGGAGTGAGTCAGTCCTCTTGTGCCTGGAAGACACTGTTTCTGTGGAGTCATTCATGCCCCTTAGCTCTTAACGATATTTCTGCTTCCTCTTCCACACAGACCCCTGAGCCTTGAGGGAAGTAGCTTTGATAAGGACACCCACTTAGGACGGAGTGGTCCAAAGTCTCTCATTCTCTGTTTATCGTCTTTGTATTAGTTCCCATCCACTACAAGAGGAGGCTTCTCCGATGATGTTGGAGCAAGGCACTGGTCTATGGGTATAGCAGAATGTCATTAGGAGTCATTTGATCGCGGTATTTCTTTAGCAGAACAACAGCATCCAGGCCCATGACCTATCTAGTCTCAGCTTCTTGGCTACTTTTGCAGCGTCAGGTGTAGGAAGGAGGCATTCTGTTTGTCTCTTTGTGTAGCTATGGCTGGCCTGGAACTTACTATGTAGACAAAGGTTCACCTCGAACTGACAAAGAGCTACCAGCCTTTGCCTTACATGAACTGGTATAAAGGCTTGTACCACCACAGCCTGCAACTACAGTGACATGTCTTTAAGCCCTCTATAATAGGTATGCATGGAGAGAAAAGCAGAGGAATTGTCTTTCTCTTTCCTCCTAAGTGTAGGCACTGTATTTTCAAAACAGAAAGAAATGATATGAAGAAAATTCAGAACAACCCACCCATGAGCTCAAACCCCACCCCCTACCTTTAAATGATATCCCAGTTTAAACCCTGTGCAGACAGGAGCATCATAATAATGTTCTGAAATTGTGGTCTCACTAGGGAATCCTTCAGGAAATGTGTTTGCAAATACACACCCCCCCACCCCCCACTGCAAAAGCTGTGTTTGAAATCCTGGTGTGTTTTACACTTAATTACCAGGAATAGATGTGAAGGGAGGGGCCCCAGGACATTGGAAGTCAGGCTTTGATAAGGCTCAGGGTTGTCACTTTATGGTTAGTGTCAAGGTCTGTGAATCCCCATGACATTTAACGGGGTGCATTGTGGGTAGTAGTAGTCAGAAAGCAGAGTCAGCACGCGAACACAAAGCATGCTGTGTGTTTTCCTCAGCCGTGAGAGTTGTTAACACGTACTATAAAGAAGTCAAACGGCTGAACTGAAGAGACTGGTTTATATTGCAAAATATGCTAATGCTGATTAGAAAATAACCATAGCCCAATTCCTAGTCACGGACGAGTTGGGAATCTTAAATTGCAATTTGTAGCATTGACATATCATAATATATGCCGTGTTTCCGGCTCACCACAGAAAGTTGATGTTATTTGAGTAGTGAAGACTTGGGGGCAGTTCATAGAAACAAGACATGTATGTCTGGGTGCTGCCTGAAATACACATCAACTGCCACCACTCTATCACATTGTAATATCTCTCCTTTCAAAATCTTAGACAAGTCGAGCACACCATCTGCTCTTTGTCTGTATCCCTCCTGCGCTTCCCTTAATCTTGAAGAATGGCTCTTGAAATTTGTACAGGGCTCTTCAGAACGTTTGCCACATACTTTGAGAAGCATCTGGTTGGAAACACAGTCTTGCTTTCTGTATGTGTTCCCACTTGTCTGCTGTGTGCCATGTTTCGTTAACTTTGGGGTAAATGCTTTTTTTCTCCTTTTTTTTATGGTGAGACTAATAACCCAAAGCAAGCTGCTCAGGGCTGTATGATGAGTGAGTGACTCAGACTGAGGAAGGCTTGATTAATTTACCCGCTGTCTAAGCTGTACAAGGTTACCTGCAAGTGAGTGTTTGTTTCTTTTGCTTGATGGTTTCAAGATGGACCTTGTCCCTTTAAGGAATCTTGGATACCTTGCATATTTGTTCAAACAACTGCTCAGGTTTCAGCGGCGATTTCATGATAGCTATAATTCACACGGGTCTCCTTCAGCAAACAAGGCAGCAACCTGTCAGTAAGACAGATCTCCCAAGGAGCTGGCAACCGAGAGTTATAAAGAAGATCTGACTCTTAGGGACAGAACTGTCGGTTCGATGAGCTACGATGGATTCTGTTGCCGGCCACTTTTTATTATTCTCATTTTTTTCCCTCTTTAAATAGTATACATTCTAAAACATGGGAAATTTCAAGAAATGGCTATCTTACACCATGTTCAAAAATAATGGCCAACACTTCCGTGGTGCTTACGTAGAATAAGCGTTATGGCTTTACAGATACTGGCTCTCTCAACTCAAGTGATGACTGCAGTGAGATACAAATTATCACTGCCCTCAACACAGAGAGAAAAGGAAATGGAGGCGTGGGTTTTGGTACTTGCTTGAAGTCTCTTGACTGATAAGCAGTGATAAGCTGTCACTGCCGAGGGTCAAACTCTTAACAGCCACACGATCTGCACTTACCAACCAGGGTTCCCACCTGCGTAACCTTCCTTCCCCAGTGCTTTCCATCAGCTTGGTAAAACAAACTTGAGATTTGAGTGTCTTTGATTACTGACTTTAATTTTGTTTACTTAGTCATGCAACTTCTTTACGCTACTTACAAACTCTTTGAAGACACCATTGTGATAAAGAAATTTCAATTCAGTAAGACTGCTAAGGTTCTCTACCTCATATAGTACCTAGTCGTGCCAACATCTGATGCAGGAGAGACCGTGGGAGTGCCAAGTCAGTGTGCAGTGAGTCTGCAGTAAAGCTGGTGGCCCCTTCAATCTCAGTTTTCCTCTCTGAAAAGTGGGTCTATCTATCACCCCATGGCTGGTTGAAACTTACTGGTTTTAAATATCTTTTTTAATTGAAATAGAGTTGTACTACTTCCTTCCTGTCTTTCTCCCTCCAGCCCCTCCCAGCTACCCCCTCCAACTCCTTCCATGCCACCTCCACTTTCAAGATGATAGCCTCTTTTTCTTTGGTTATTATTGTTACATGCATGTACATTATATGTATGTATGTACACCTGTGTATACACAGATACACACACATGTATAACCTGCTGAGTCCATCGTTGCTTGTGTATGTAGTTTCAGGGCTGTCTACTATGCATTGGACAACTACAGTGAGGGGGCTCATTCTTGGAAGAGGCTAATTTTCTTTCTCCCAGCAATCATTAGTTGCCTTTAATTCTTTATCTAGGGTGAGACCCCTCAGAATTTTCACCTTCCTCATTAAAACATCTATTGATATGGCCATTGTCCTGGTCTTGTTTATGCAGCCAGTTCTAGGAGATACTGTTTCATAACAGGCCTCCTGCTATTCTGGCCCTCATAACCTCTCTGACCTCCTCTTCCTCCATGTTCACTGAGTAATATATGTAGGAGTTGTGAGATACATGTATGTGTAGGGGCTGGGATCCCCATAATCCATTGATCTCTGCATGCTGTCCAGTTGTGATTTTCTGTGATGGTCTCTGTTTGCTGTAAAAAGAGGCTTCTTTGATGAGGGCAGGTAGTTACACTTCTCTGTGGGTATAAGGATCAGATTTAGGATGTAAGAAATTATGCTGGTCTAGCTAAGTGGTGGTAGTAGATTCTTTTCTAAAGTCCATAACCTCTCTAGCCTTGGGAAGCTGGCTAAGTTTCTGGTACAAGGCATGATTCTTCTCCTGTTGGGTGAGCCTTAAGTCCACTTAGACAGATGTTGGTGGCCACTGACATGTGAGTGCCACTGATTGCATCTGGATACATGTCTTGCCGTGCTGGTACTTATCGTGGTTCATAGTTGTCCCAGAGGGGTAGGGCAGTTTAGCTGCTTTCCTCCCTTGGCAGCTTGCATAGTATGTTCTGGAACCATGGAAGCTAAACTGCAGAAAAGTGACTTTGTGGTCTGATTCGGCTTGAGCCATCTGAGTCCTATGCTCTAAGTGTGTGTTCTCCTCAGCAATAGGAGCCCACTCTCCACCAACCCCTGAAAAGCAACTCAGGGCACATCTAAAATCTATATTATTTTTGCAAGCACTTGGACTATCCTAACCAAGGTTTCTTATGCCTTGTATGGGGACACAGGAACACACACACACACACACACACACACACACACACACACACACAAATACCTTAAAGAAAATTAAGCTATGTTGGCAGACAATGCTCCCCACAAGAACTATAAATTTTTATTACCACAGTTCTTCCTGATATTGTTCCTGAATTGATTGCAGATATCAAAATTACATTGACACATTTTATAGGGGAACCAGTTCTTCAGTGTCTACTATTTGAAATATCAGTACTAGTTCATCACATACTGACATTTTTGTAGTCTATTTTCTTTTCTTTCTTAATTCTGGGCTTGACATTTACATCAGGAATCTCAAAGAGGCTGCATGATACATCCAACTGTGGCAAAATACCTGCATGGTCAGTACATTCGGAAGATGCCCTTGAGAGTATGTGAAGAGAGAGCCTGCATTTTGAGGAGGCATCATAAAACTTTGCTAACTGCTCTGACTCCAGGGTGCCTTGCCTCAGAGAAGGTGCCACACAAAATTATACACTAGAAGTGTAGATAAAATATCTTTGGATTTTGTGTGCATACCCCTCCAGATTAGATACTGCTGCCAAGGGGTTAATTGACTCAAAGATCCCTCCCATGAGGTGTGAGAGCCTGCGATATAAATCCCATCTGTTTCTGGAAGCAGTTTATGGGTTTGGCAGTATGATGTGTTGGCTTGACAATTGCTGAAAAATCCTTTTTAGCACGATACAGGTATAATTTTTAATAGTATCCAGATTTCTTTTCCTCACCATCTAATTTTAAATTAGAAACCACTCCAGTCCTATGTCTCCGATACAAAATTTGTTCTGAAAGTAAGTACTGCACAGCATCTCCTGACCAAAATGATGTGCCTTGCATTCTCTAGTGGAGAAACAGAATGTTATGAGAATTGGAATATTATACTGAAAATGGTCCCGCAATGTTTCTCTTTTTAATTATTATTTTATTTGTATGGGTGTTTTGTCTGCATGTATGTCTATGTACCACATGTATACAGTGTCTACGGAGGCCAGCACAGGGTATTAGATCCTTTGAAACTGGAGTTACAGATGGTTATGAGCCACCACGTGGGTTCTGGGAGTCAAACCTGGGTCCTCTGCAAGGGCAACAAGTACTCTTAACCACTGAATCACCTCTCTAGCACCTATAATACTTCTTAGTTACTATTCCTCAGTTTCAAGAGATTATCTAAAGAACGCCTTCAGTGGATTCTAGGATATGAAGCTTGTGTAAACAGCATGTACATGTGTGAGTTTTTATGTCACTGACAAAATACCTAAGACAGATTGCTTAAGTGAGGAAGGATTTCTTTTAGCCTATGAAGGTTTCAGTCTCTGGTTGTCTGGCTCCATTGCTTTATCATGTTAGAGAGCAGGCTGACGAGCATAGCAGCTCACCTCAGGGCAACCAAGCACAAGAGGAAGGATTTAGGAAAAGGAAAGACCCTTCATAGGCAAGTCTGCAGTGACTTACTTCCTCCAAGTATGTCCTGCCTCCTAATGTTTCCATCATTTCCCCAAACAGCATTGCCAGCTGGGACAAAGTATTCAACCCACGGGCGTGTGGGGACATTCTATATTCAAATTGTATCCATAATCATCTCCCACAATTAACTTTTCTGCAGGTAAATAGAGGTTTTAGAAGCAAAAGAAGCAAAGACAAGTCTTACTGGTAAAAACCAGGATGTCAGCCTGAGGGAGGCAGGAAGTTAGAAAAAGAAATGACTCCATCTCTTGACATTATGGAGGGCAAGGGCCTGCTGGTCTTTCCCTCTGGCTCTACTTCTTGCGTAGGCATTTCCTTCTGGTCTGTCTACACAAGATAAGATTTTAGATCATAACCCTTATTTATGACTTGGCTTCCTTAAGATATGTGTTTAATCTAATTTCCTTTAGCTTCATATACCCTACTGCTGCCAACGGGTTCTGTTCCTTTGACCTATACCAACTACCCAAGAACTCTGCTGCTCAGACTCGAGTTGATCCATAGTTTTATTTGCATGAGAAGAAAGATAGAACAACGACATTATGTGTCAGTTTTCATCTTATTCTGAAGTAAACCAATAGCAATGTTGTGCTGGAGATCAAGGGCCTATTCTGTGAGGGTAGCTGATGTCTGCACTGCTCCATCAACCATCAGGAAATGAGATGTCTTCGGCCGCCCTCTACACTTCCAGTGTTGTGTTTTATGGTTTAGGACTCCAGGTAGTATGGCTTCTGTCTACAGAAGAGGATGATGATCTCATGAGCTTTAGGTACACCTGTAGGCCAGGTGAGCAAACCTGTAGTGTCTACCTCCTGGAAGAATACTGACTCTTGCTCCTTCTTCCTGTGGAGAAGTCCCATTGAACTGTGGTCCTCTTGTGCTCATCATCCTTCCTTCTGAGCATTTGGAACTTCTTCCTTTCTGTTAGGTAGTGATTTGATAAATTAAATTCCAGAATTCTATATCGCTATGCTTATCTGATTGAGAAGAGGAAATCGGTGTTCTTAACTCTGTTAAGACTACTGGAACTGTGGCAGAGTCAAAAACATCTCACATAGTACCTGCTTTTGTGTTTGCATGATATGTTGGGGTAATGTCTATTCCATTAACTGTCCTCTGAATATGCCCAGATTGCTGAGAGCCAGATAAAAAGCTCTGTTTCCACCTGTGTTTTCATTTAGACAACTTTCCACTGGCTCTGTTCCCCATTAACTCCTCCAAATCTCTCATTAACCATCTCTAGTCTTCATGTTCTTTAAATTTCACCTTTGTTCCCTACTTTCTAGCTCTTCTTCAAAATGGTAGCTTGATTTCAGACTGCTTCTCTTTGAGGTGGCATTTGGACAAATTCTCTCACCCTAAAGCCTCAGAGCCATGATTGTATGACTGTGGCTTTGGCTTAGCTTGCATCTGTAGACACGGTGTTCTTTCGCTAGCTAACTAACAAGTACAGTGTTGACAGTCCGATGGCAGCTTCCTACCTCCAGGTCACAGTAACAGTCTATGCCCAGGCACTGATTTTATGTGATCAGTTGCATCTGGTTCAAATATTAAGCTTGTGGGTGGTAGGGGTTGCTACATGTCTATGTCCCAGTAAACTGTCAGACACACACAGTGTCAATTGAACAGTTTTTGAATGAATAAACACACCCCAAGAACACTTCTTGTGCACATATGGAACCTTGAATCTTCGTTCTATTTAAAGTCCCATTATTCATGCAGAAAGACTGGTAAAACTGAAATTTCAACTGATCTACACTGAGCACCAAAATGTCTATGAGCGAATCTCCACAGGGGGTATCACAATTGTGTAAAAATTATACCTGGGCATTAATTTATATAGTTGGAACCAAGTGATGACATAGGAGCTAGTGCCATCGCCAGAGATTTTATTGCTCCCATAAATCCCAGAGATTTTTTTGTTCATTTCCTGAAGGAAGAGGACCTGCCATCCCATAGAGGGCCACATGCCAAGAGGAACATCAGTTTATTCACGAGACCAAAACAGGTATGAGGGGGAAAGCCTAGGCATGACACTTTTTGTTTTTTTTTTTTTCAGGAAAGGTTAAGGAAGGGCAGAAAGCTTAAGCTCATGAGCTCTCCTAATAAGTCAGTGGTTCACACAGAGGTTGTTCTGGGTTGTCTTTCCCCTAGCCCTGGGTGACTCAGAGGAGGGCAAGTACTTGGTGTATGGAAGTTTGTTAAGGAGATAGGTGGGGTGTCAGCTGTGGATTCGTGAGTTTGCATTGACTGTGGAAGATGTACTGCCAAATAAGCCATTTGCTGTCTTGACAACAAGCTAGCCTTCCTCTTCAGTCAACAACAGCCCCAAGATATTTAAACATCACAAGAGACAGATATTTTTTTTTTAATCAGTGCATTAACACAACATTACAAACAGTTGCTGACTTTTCCATGGTCTTCCATGATCCCTCAGCCAGACCAGAGATTGAAAAAAGAGGGCATATGTGTTTAGAAAGGAAATGTACCACAGAATGAGAACTCCCTGACACATGTTTGTAGGTACAAGAGAAGGTGCAAGGGCTACCTCTTAAACCCTTGAGGACAGTTAGTAGAGACTACAGATTTTCTATGAGGATGTTGTCTTCATATCAAACTGGTACCCGAATCATGTCTGAGAAAAGTAAGCCATCAAGAAGGACCATGGAGCCGGGTGGTGGTGGTGCACGTCTTTAATCCCAGCCTTTGGGAGGCAGAGGTAGGCAGATCTCTGTGAGTTCAAGGCCAGCCTGGGCTACAGAGTGAGTTCCAGGCTTCAAAGTTACACAGAAAAACCCTGGTTTTTTTTGAAAAACCAAAGAAAAAAAAAAAAAAAAGACCACGAGTGACAGAAATCCAAAGCTTCCCTCCGCCAAAAAAAGCCAAAACAACGACAAAAGAACAAAAGAAAACCAAAACCCAAAACAACCAAATGGCTGGAAAACATTGAGTAGAAGAGCTTCAAACATCTACCAGTCCCTGCAAGTCTGCACTTATTTAAGAAATTAGTTTGAGGTTACCTGTTGAGATCAGACCTTCCCTGTTCTCTTGAATCTTTGTTACTTACTGCATCTTAAAAATTTCAAAAAACAGAGTCAAACAGAAACCCCCAAAGGTTAGCAAACGCAGCAGAGTAGAGAATGAGGGAAGAAACTCCCAAAGGTTAGCAAACGCAGCAGAGTGAGAATGCGGGAAGAGACTCCCAAAGGTTAGCAAACGCAGCAGAGTAGAGAATGAAGGAAGAAACCATTTCTCTCAAGTCTACTGTAAGCTACATCTCTTTCCTGGTGATGGCAGAGGGTCTGAGGAAGATCTGGGCTTCATACTGGTTCTGCTGTTCCCGTGTTATCTTCTACAAACAAGTTTTCTCTCTAAACCTGGTGTCCGGTGTAGGAGGATCTCAGGATTATTTCTGACTCAAAGTTATATAGGTCGCTGACTCAAAGTCATATAGGTTCTGTTAGCAAGAGAAGGAAATTCTGATTTAAAATGTGTGTGTGGGGGGAAAGAATATGGCATTCATAACATGAAAAGCTCAGCTTTATGCATTCATACAGACAAAACAGAAACAGTATATAAAAATATCTGTGTTACAGCATGATTTATACCCTTGTAATCTTTTAATCCTATAATTATGTATATGTTTTCTTATTTGGTTCTTGTGAAGGCCTTTGGAATTTGGAAAAGCTAGTATCACTCTGTGCTTTATTACTGAGTTACAGATAAAAATAACAA
The DNA here is from genome assembly GCA_902168405.1 of Peromyscus aztecus. NCBI lineage: Eukaryota > Metazoa > Chordata > Mammalia > Rodentia > Cricetidae > Peromyscus > Peromyscus aztecus. The sequence continues at coordinate 33,488 of CABHPQ010176062.1, forward strand.
GGGAAAAGTACTGGGTCTGTAGCTCAGTGGTAGAGCACCTGCCTGGCATGTGCAAGGCCCTGGGTTTGATTCCCAGCACTGGTAGAAAAAAATGAAAATAACAAGGGAAAAGAAATGTAAAAACTTTCTTTCCTAAGAAAATAGTAGGACAAAAAGGTGAATGGGCAAGAGTAATTTGATGGAAGACCTGAAAAGGCATGGAAAACAAGTTAAACTTAGCATTGAAAATGATAGTGCTTTACTGTCATAGGCCAGATAAATGATGGACAGGAAGGAAAGTGGTACTACAGTATAGAGATATTTCATACTTGCGACTGAGATCATGTGGTCGTTTGAATGTAAAATTGGCTCCTATAAGGTCATGGGAGTGGCACTATTAGCAGGTGTGGCTTTGTTGGAGAAGGTATGACCTTGTTGGAGGAAGTGTGTCACAGTGGGGGTGGGCGTTGAGGTTTCATATATGCTCAAGCCACTCCCAATGTCTCAGACCACTTCCTCTGGCCTACAGAATCAAAATGTAACCCCTCTTTCACTCTTAGCTCCTTCTCCAGCACCGTGTCTGCCTGCATGCCATCATGTCTCACTATGATGATAATGGACTAAACCTCTGAAATTGTAAGCCACCCAATAAATATTTTCCTTTATAAAAGTTGATATGATCATGGTGTCCCTTTATAGCAATAGAATCCTAACTAATACAAATCAGAACTGGGGTATTATGGATAGTGGTAAAAGACAATCCTCAAACTACATTTTAGAAACTGGCCTCTAATTACCTCTCATGTTTAAAAAGTATGATTAAAACAAGTGAACCATTAAAAGAAGTTGATATGGCAATGTTCCAAACTTTAAAGGCTTATGACATGGGAAATGGTTCACTTATACTTGAATGTTCCTGTCTTTACCATCATATAGATAAAACTCTTCCCTAAGCAGCCATAAAGAGATTTCTCAGACACTTTAAGCAAGCTTTTTGTTAGAAAGATGGATCAGAATGGTTTGGGGTCATCTTGTTCCTCTTGTGCATCAGCCAAGTAGGACTTGACAATGCAGCTCTGGCATGGCTGATGTGTGTCAGAGAATTATCATACCAAGAGGGTCCTGGGGGACACTCCAAACCAGGGAAGGCTGGACCTTGTCTCTATTTCCTGGAGGCTCACCTGTGGTGATATTTTGTTTGTTCTCTCACAAATAAAGCTTGCCTGGAGATCAGAGTGCAGAGCCAGCTACTAGAGGCCAGGTAGTGGTGGCACACAACTTTAAGCCCAGCACTTGGGAGGAGGAAACATGAAGTGATATGACTGGGTGAAGAGAGGAAGTGATAAGGTGGGGTGAAGACAGGAGGATTTGGTAGAGGTAAGAAGTCTCTCTAGTGGCTGACTCCTTTACTTCTCTGATCTCTCAGCATTTACCCTGATATCTGACTCTTAGTTTTTATTATTAAGACCAGTTAGAATTCATGCTACACACACCCGACCTTCTTGTGTGTTAGTAAAAGCAGTCTTGAGTACCTGAAGCCCAGTTTTCCAATCAGGGGATCATCTACCCTCTAGGAAGATATTTTAGACAACCGAGGCAAATGTACAGTTGCTTACCTACACAATGATCAGAGAATGCCCAGCTGGTGTAAACACATTATTTACTTACACATATACACAGTTGTCAAATTATTGATAGATATCAAATAAGTTTTGAAGTGACTTTTTAATAATTTTCATTTTTTTGTGGTGATTTGAATGAGAATGTCCCTCATAGATGCTGATGCTTGACCACTTGCTGTCCAGTAGGTGGTGCTGTTTGGGAGGAGTTAGGAGGTACAGCCTTGTTGGAGGCTATACATCATTGGAGAAGGGTTTTAAGAGTTATAAGATTCATGACCCATCCAGCCCCCTGGATGTTGTTTAAGATGTGAGTTCTCAGCTTCCTGTTCCTGCCATCCTGCTCACTGCTTGCTACAGTGCTGTCCCAGCCATTTTGAACTCTAACACTCTGGAACTGTAAGCCCAAATAAATTCTTTCCTCTCTAGGTTGCCTTGGTAGTGGTGTTTTATTATGCCAACAGAAAAGTAACCAATACGACTTTGTTACACATGAAAGGTGGGCACACTCATATTTACCAGCGATATCTCATTTATTGCTAACTAGTCATTTGCTCAGGAGCCCATGAAATCACTTCCTTTTGTGGGGGAGTATTAGTTTGGGAGCTGAATAGGGTGACATTTAGGTGGGTTAAAGAATTCCTGGTCTAAATGTGTAGAAATTCCATCATTTCATTTTTTCTAAACAGAAAACTCTTCAAGCAAGTGATGTGCCAACCAAGTCCCTTTGGACTGCTCCTATCTTTCCATAATCTCTAAGAATTTCTTTCTCATCACTGAAGCATTTCTCCTCATTTGTTGGCTTTTGATTAAAGAACCCCTGTTCTTAGCAGATAATTTGTTCCATTTTTTGCTCAACACCAAAGTTAAAACAATGACCTTCTTTGACATTTGGAGTTAGGTTGTCTAGCTATAGTGTTCCTCTGTATTAAAGACCTGGTGGGTTCTTTTTATGTTTCTGAATTAATTACATGGTGCGTCATGTTTCCTGAAGAGAGCCATATCACTCTATCTTGGTTATAATCTAAAGATTGAGAATCTCCTTGTGCAGTCTGAAATTGCATGGGAGTTTACACATCAACCCCTCATTATGAAATATCAGCACTATGAAAAGCTATCGGATAGGAAGTTGGTGATTTCAAATGATCAAATGCTTTATCATTTAAGAGGCAGCAGATAGAAGTCAGTGTGGGGTTTTTTTTTGCTTATTGGTCATTTATTTATTTGTTTTTAGGTAATTTTAACAGGGTTGGAAACAACAGAACACATGCAATCATATTTAGAATGCTTAACTGTTTGGAGACAATTTTCTTGATTCCTATGAGTGTCCCGTCCCAACCCCATACTTTCTATTTTCACCAAACACATATCTGCTCTGAATTAAAATCGCTAACTAATTAAGATAATAAGAGTTTAAGGTTTATTTTTGTGGTAGTTTGAGTGTAACTGGCCCCCATAAGATTATAGGGAGTGACACTATTAGGAGGTATGGCCTTGCTGAAGGAAGTATGTTACTGTGGGGGTTGGCTTTGAGGTCTCTTGTACTCAAGCTCTGCTCAGTGTGACCTTCAGTCCACTTCCTGTTGCCTTCTGATCAAGATGTAGCCAGTACCATGTCGGCCTGCACACCACCATGCTCCCCATGATGATAATAATGAACTAAACTTCTGAAACTGTGAGCTGCTACTTCAATTAAATGTTTTCTTTTAGAAGAGTTGCTGTTGTCATGGTGTCTCTTCATAGCAATAGAAACCCTAACTAAGAGTGCTTTTCTTCTCTATTTAGACTTTCAGAGGACCCATACTGTGTATACTGTGCCTGGCTGTCAATATTAGGTCATACATGGCAGGATATACAAGGAAGCAGGCAAGGGAGACATATTTGTTGTTCTGGCATGGTAAGAATGGATAGGTGGGCAGAAGTAGATAGAACAGTTAATCACTTTCCCATGTAGATCAATCCACATCAAAATCTCGTTCTCAGACTTGATCAGAAAAATTTCCCTCTGAAGTGGGTAATTATTCAGGCAGAGAATCATAACTTGTCAAACGGCTGAAAAAAATGTGACTGCTGAGTGGGACACATATCACAGTCCCCCACAGCGCAGAGAACATAGCAGAAGTGGAAGCAGAAAGGATGGAAGAGCTGGAGGATGGGGAGAAGTGTTGTGAAATTCAGTCTTCTGGGCTTGACATGGCCCTCGGATCCATGAACTCACAGCAGCAGTGTTCCCTATCCAAGACCTGGAGGAATCCAGCCTCATCAACATTCTGTCATAGAGAGGGGAGGAACCTGTAAGGCCAGCCACACCCTTGTCTAAGCAGTTTGCTGGAGGAGGGGTGTCATCTCACTGTCAAATTGCCCTTGATCATGTAAATAACCCCTGATGCAGACTCATGCATATAGTCAGAATTAAATGCAAGAACATACACATGCACACATATCACACATATTTGCACGTGCACACACACACACACACACAATGAAAGTATGAGGGGGATTTGTTGGGAAGAGAAGGTGGTTTAGATGCTGAGGGGAGGCAGTAGATGAGAATAATGAAAGGACAATTAGGTTTAAAGTAAATCATCTGTACCCAGGAGATTGTGAAAAGCTAAAGACATTAAGACAACCTTACTGGTCTAGTCAGCTGTCCTTACCTAACATAGGGTGTGACTGAGACTGAAATTCGTCGTTGTTTGCTGGAGAGTGTGAGTGTCCTTAAGTACTTATTTAAGTAGTGCACGCAGCTGCCTCATTGCTTGTGGGTGATTTCTTTATGTTTCAGCAATTGAGCAGAAGCATTTGGCCATTGTTTTATTGTGACATGCTTTTCAAGTTCATTCCTCTTGGGGTCCTTATGATAGAAACACTGGGGACAGCATAGTATGGGGAATGGTTTGAATCGGGAGACAAGAGTCTCGCATTTTCCGCTTAGGCTCTGCTATTACCAATTGAGTTGGCTGCCGAGGGAATGGCTGAACCTCTATGATTGAGCCTTGTGCTTGAGTCCCCATCTGTGAAGGAGATGCTGAGCCACACGTCTTTTCCAGAAATCAGGTCCATGATTGGGAATAGCCTTGATTCACTCTTGGTTTCTGCGTTCAGTTGCTCTGGTAAAGTTAAAGAGTCTACTTAAAAATACAAGCTAGTAAACATAGAATAGATATTCTGTGGAAGTTTCCAAAAAATTACAGAATATAACTATCCCACATCACTTCCATCTTAACCAAGGACGATACTGCTAGTTGTTGTATTTATTACCATTGCTTTTCTTTTACAAATGCACATGTTTATTTACTTCTGTTTTATAAATATATAAACACATGGAATTATAAGTATATTTTAGGTAAGTTATATTTACAAAACATATGCATAGCTTGTATGCTTTTATAATATGGCCATTTTATTCATTTGGCTAAATATTCTTCATGAATACTATATTTAATGGCTACAGGATATTTCCTCGTAGCACAATTTCTGAAGAAAAAACAGATTTAACAAATTTTAGTTTTAGTTATTAGGCTTTAGTTTTTTCCTATATGGTTTACTTTAAAAATGCTTCCCATTAGGAGCAGGGTCAGCAACTGTTACATTGTGTTCATTGTGCATCACAAGGAAAGAGTTAGAGAGCACCCAAGGGCTCGTGAAACAGTGAAGTCTCTAATATATTCCACCACACAAGCAGGGTTGCTGATCAATCCGGGTTCTAGGACCAGAACTCAGGAGCCTTGCTTCTCCTGGCAGCCCCAAGTAGGGGCTGAAGCAGGGTTTATAAGCACAAAACCCACAGAAACCTGTGCTAAGTCACAGTCACAATTTTTCACCAATCAGGACTCAAAGATTAGGGGCTTTCTTTGTGTGTTTCATCATTGTCAATCAACACAGAATGAAAGCTTTTCAGCCCGACCAATCAGATTCATCTGTTCTTTTTGTGTTTAGGAATAGGCATTATGTTTTGGGGAACTCTTGTTATCTAAAGAGGGAGCTGGTTCTGGAAAGTACCCAGCTCTACTAGGGTCTGGGAACTTGAATGTTGTTCTGCCCCATAGGTAAAATGGTGTCCAAAGTCAAAATGGCAGTACTTAGGGTAAGTCCCTCTGCCTGTTCCCAACATTGCTCCCTTGTCTTGTGACTAATGAGACATCTCATCATTTATTTTGGATTGGGAATTTAGGAGTGGCAGAGCTGGTAAATTCTGGCTAAAGCCTTCTGAGATTGCAATTGAGGTGTTCAAACCAGTGCTGGGGATCTATGTCTAAATTGTCCTTTTCTCCAGGATAGAAGACCTTAGTCCCTTACCTATAGGACCTTTCCATGGGCTGCTTGACTGCTCACAACACATGTATTTCCTAGGAGAGTAGCCAAACAGGAAGCAAGACAGAAACTTGAGTGTCTTATGGTACAACCATGGAAATCTTACTTACATAAGGCACCCGTTCAGTGTGGGAGGTGTATACTCAAAGGTGGACATACATCTGGAGGTTGGCTCCCACAATGGGTTCCTACAAATGCATTTATGGGATTAAATGAACAAATAATTTTAGCAGAAAACTTTATGAATTGCATTGCTCTATATATGTGATGCATTTCATCTGTTTGGATCATATTTTTCTGTGACTTTATAATTAGATTTTTCCTCCTTTTCCCACAGTTGTGATCCCCTTGTCTGATTGCTTTGATACATTCCTGTTCTTATCTCAACCCAATTTTGTAAAATAAAAGACAAATTACTATCAAAGATGTGGGGTAATGAAGAGGATCGTATTCCAAAGTGGTCTCACATTGATTATGTGAGAAAATGTCCTTGTTTGTAGGATAAACATATGGAAATATTTAGGGGTATAGGGGTATCATGTTGGCATCTTACTCTCAGATCATTCCAAACAACATTTACACACAGAGAGAAGCATACAGCAATATACAATAATATTTTCCTAGGTATAGAGTGTAGTTTTTGATATGTTATACCACCCCTTTACTATGTGTGTTTCAATGCCTTTCTTTTCCTTTATATATAAGAATGTCACCTCTTTCCCCTTTACATTTTAAATTTTGATATAATTTCAATCCTGCCAAAATATT
>CABHPQ010176063.1:0-44215 GCA_902168405.1 Peromyscus aztecus
GAGACCCTTGAGACAGCAGCACATCCTGCTAACATCTTGTAGCAGGGTACTTTTGATAACTAAAAATATGGTAACTAAAAAATAAAAAATATTGATCTTGCCCACCATTCAGAAGAACACCAATATCTTTACAAGAACGTAGAAAAAACTACCAGGTTTAACCATTGCCCTCCCAGAAATAACGTTTGCATAATAGCATCTAGATAGTATTCTGAAAAAGTCCAGGATCCAAATAAAAAAAATATTGCTTCTGTATTATATTCTTTTTGGGCACTTTATTTCAATGAGAAATAAATGAAAGTGCCTCAAATGGGATTATTAGACCTCTGGCTACTACCGAATGAGAGCAGCTTAAAGTCTGAGCTTAAGTTCTCATCGTATACAACGGGGTCTCTTCCCAACTGAGGCCATCAACAGCACTTTTGGGTCACTTTTGTCATGTTGGGGTCTGCAGTGATGCTTGTGTGACTAGCACATAGGTATCTAGAAGAGGTAAATTTAATTGTCCCTACTCAGGAGAGTAATGTTAGTATATTCTCTGGCCAACTCCCTCAAGGGTCTATATTCTTAGTTGTTGCTATCTAGCAAATAGTGATCACCTAGCTACTATTTGTTCAAAACCATCTGAAAAGTTGTCTTTTTTTAAATCTATCTCATGATGGCTTTGCTAAAATGATCTTTCTATTCTCTGTATTGTCTCCCTCTCATTCTTCATTGTTTTTCAGTCAAATATGTATGATATCCTTTCTATGAGCTAGAAACCAGATACTACTTGGTAAAGCCTGGCTCACATGTTGGATCCCTTTCCCAGATTCTTGAGCGAAATTGCCATACATCTCGCTCTTCTATCATGTCTATCATGCTGTTTATCACATTGAAACATAATTAGCTAAGACTGGTTCTTACTCCAAACTATGATTTTCTTGAAAACACAGATTGGGTCTTGATTCTCAGGTCCCCACAGTTGGAGACTGCCAATGTGTATCGACCCTTTCAGACAGTACTTATGACTATGGTAGAGTGATTATAGACATCATCATGACTTCCCTCCTTCCTGAAACCATGGTCTTTGCCACATGAGCTTATCGCTCCTTCTAACAGGTGTATACTCTCATTTTTTTCACTCCTAGAATCAGGGCTGGCTTTGAAACTTGCTTTGGCCAATTAAACATGACTGTGCCTAAAGAAGGAGCAAGGCGGCGCTAGTAGAGCTCATCATGAGAGACTTATGGAAACCCATTGCTTGAGCAATGGGTGTCCCTAGCTAAGAGGCCACATGTATGAGAAACACTATTCTAAGTTTTCAACATTTAGCTAATTCATCAACTGAATCCCTATAAATTAGCCTGCTACATTAAGAGACTTAGATGGCCTATTCTCAGCCAACTAGTCAATGATATAAACTTATGAAAAAGAAATACTTATTGTTTGGAATCACTGAGTTTTTGTGATTAATTACCAGAAATAGCTGTTTTAGTTCCTGGAGTTGTAGATCAGTTGCTAGATTGCTTGCCTAGCATGCATTCCACCCTGGATTTGATCCCCAGCACTGCATAAAGCAGGTGTAGTGGTGCCCACCTGTAAACACAACATTTAGGAGGCAGAGGCAGGAGGATCAGGAATTCAAGGTCATCCTTGGCTATATAGTAAGTTCAAGGTGATCTGGGCTATATAAAATCATATCTTAAAAAAGGGGGGGTATAACTGTTTCTTTTTCTTTTTCCTTTTCTTATCCTTTCACTCAAACGAACAAAAGGCTATACATCCTACTAATTTAGAAACAGCATTTTGTACAGGAAGCAGAGTCTATTATTTGTCTTTCCTACATTACTCTGGCAATTCTAGTCCTGGTAAAGATTATGAATTCACCGAATGCTAGAGCTGCAAATGACCTGTTGTTCATCTTATCAATATCCTCAAATTTCTTGAAAATAGAAATGGAATCAAGAGAGTTACTACAATTGATGCAAGGTCTCCAAGGGATGAATGAAGTACAAACTCAAGCCAACCTATTTTGTTGTGGTACCCTTTGGGGGCTGTGGGCCTCCACAGCCACATGTTTTCCACATCTCAGCCGAGCTTTAATCACTAAAGCTTTTCACTTATTTTTTTCAAGGTACAGTTGGCATGAAATGTTCATAAATACAGTTCAGCTTAATGAGGAATGATCTGAGCATCCAAGAAGAAGTCATTTAATCACCTCAATTACTAAGAAATTCAGTGTATGTACTTTCTCCTGCCCTATTTATAATGATTTTGGACCTTCTCTGTGGGCTGCACTGATGCCAAGACTTCTCCAAACAGATAGATAGGTATGTGCACCTATCTGTTCATACCCCCTCATCTTGAAGTTTATTAGTCTTACACAACACCCTTTCTTCTACTGGTTGAATGGTCATAAAAGTTTTAGTTGGAGGGTATGATCATTTCCAAGACTTATTTGCAGGAAAAAAATGTCATCACACAATGTGTGAAGGACCAAAGTCAACCAGAACACAGGCCTCAGAGCTCTTCCATAACATAATTTTAGCAGACGGTGATATAAATTTTCTTTGCTGAGTAGTTAAGAAGGGTGTGGATGAAAAGGAAAATTCTGAGAGCTAGATTCAAAGCTTCTGAATGCAGGTATACCGTTTTCCCAGTGCGAATCAATAGTTGAGAGACTGATATGTACCATAGTGCAAAATTTATAATGGTCAGCAGCAATGAAAGAAAAGTGTTTGGCGTTAATCATCTCTTAATCAGAAACCAAACTGAACTTCATCTCATGACAAAGAAAAATTAACTGTTTTGTTAATTACTATAATTATCCCCCCACATTTATTTTGACAGCCATGTCAGTGGTGGAAAACAATCTCCTTAAATTGCCTCTTGCCTCTTATGAATCACAAATTCATATAGTTTTGACAAATGATTTTACTCTATCCTTTACACTTGCTTTGGAGTCTTTTGCAACCTGACTCTTCAGAAAAAATGCCGTGGTGAGTGAAAGGGAGAGGGGCAGAGGGACAGTGAGGAAAGGAGGAAAGGTGAGACGGGAGAGGGTAAGGGAGGTCATTTTTATAGAAAAGACTTTGTGGCACCATACTAGGCCTTGGAACCGGCTCCCAATCATGTGGAGTCTCATTCTTGTCTCCCCTTCCCCTCCCGTTCCCTCCCCTCCTCTCCCCTCCCCTCTCTTCCCTTGTCTTTCCTTTCTGAGACAATTCCAGCACCCACATAGAAATGCCTGGGTGGGAAGATGGTGATATGTAGGAAAAGGGAAAGGAGGACTGGGGATGGATTTGTTCAAACACATTGTATGCATGTGTGAATATTAAATAAAATGTTTAAAAATAAACAAAGCAAAAACACCTGCTGTGGGATGTTCTGTATGGCAAATGTGTTGCTAATAAAACACTGATTGGCCAGTGGCTAGGCAGGAAGTATAGGCGGGACTAACAGAGAGGCGAAAAGAAGAGGAAGGTGGAAGGAGTCACTGCCAGCCAGGACAAGCAGCATATGAAGTTGCCGGTAAGCCATGAGCCACGTGGCAAGGTATAGATTTATGGAAATGGATTAATTTGAGCTATAAGAACAGTTAGTAAGAAGCCTGCCACGGCCATACAGTTTGTAAGCAATATAAGTCTTTGTGTTTACTTGGTTGGGTCTGAGCGGCTGTGGGACTGGCAGGTGAGAGAGATTTGTCCTGATTGTGGACCAGGCAGGAAAACTCTAGCTACAAACACCCCCTCCCCACCAGTGCCAGGTGTGGTAGCATGTGCTTGCAATTCCAGAACTGGGAAGCAGGGACAGGTAGGTCCCTGGGGCTCTCTGAATAGCCATTCGAGTCTAATTGGTGAGCTCCAGGCTAATGAGACACCCTGTCTTAAAGGAGGTAGATGATGTTCCAGATGACTTCCGTTACTATTCTCTAGCTTCTACATGCATATATGTGCATGTTCCCTAACACCCAAACACACACGCATGCATATGCACACACACACACACACACACACACACACACACACACACACACACATGCACAATAATGAAACTAAATGAGCCCGAATAAGAAAAAGAGCCAAGAGTTCTGACTGAATCGAAAGGAAAGATATTATTTGCTAACTTGAACACTTTAGTTTCTGGATAGGCACAAGTCTGAAGGGTTGGCTGCTTGCAGATCTTTCCAAAGCACAAATGCTTCATTAAAATGCTATGCCCCTAAAGTAGCCTCATCCCACCCAACTTAATGAAACAGAGAAAGCACAAGTGAGTATCAGGCTTAACTGCTTCTTTTTATTCTAATGGATCCAATGACATTCCCTCATGTGTGTATTCATCCATCTATCAGGCAGTATTGGAACCTACTACATGCCATGTATGTTGGTAGGTTTGGGGTGGGACATGTTTTGTCTTCCCATGCTCTCAGAATGGTAACACACTTCAGAGGAAAGCTCATGAACAAAGGAGTCTAGAATATTATTTTAGATCTTATTTGTCCCCTTTTTAGTAAAAATCATTATGTCTCACTTATTAGTTATAGGCAGATCAAGATGCCTTGGGTAGGAAATCTTTGTGCTGGAGAAATTACCACCACAAAAGAAAAGATTTAAGCTTAGAGTTGAGCGTGTACTGCCATGACATATTAACATCTCAGGTGTACCTCATTCATACTGGGGAGTGGGGGCACAGGAATTGAAAAGATTTGCTTAAAGAAGTGGCCCCTCACTGGTCCTGCAGACCCAAAGCTGCAGGATTTCCACAACACAAGGCAACAGCAGGATAACCAAAGGGCATTCCAGTGAGGGTCCAGCATCAACAGTGTAGTAGAAACCAGAGGCCTTGAACCAGACCGACGACTCTCTGCAATGGACACTTGCATGTAAAGATATATGGACACAGGGTTTTTGTGTGGCTCACTGTGTCCCACTGTAGCTTCCACGACAAGATCTATTTTTTCCTTTGCTCTTTTTTTTCCTTTCTTCTCTTAAATTTTATTTTATTTTATTTTTTGGGGGGAGGTTGCAAGGGCAGAGGGCAGATACAAAGGGATGGAGAAATGAATAGGATGGAGATGCATGATGTGAAAGACACAAAGAATAAATAAAAAGGAGAAAAAATAAAGTAAGTTTAAACAAGTGCCCCCATAGATACTCTTTTTTTATTTTTTGTGTTTGAGTGTTTTGCCTGAATGTATGTGCACCACATGCATACAGTGCCTGTGGAGGTCTGAAGAAGGGACCAGATCCCCAGGAACTGGAGTTAGAGATGGTTGTGAAACACCATGTGGGTACTGAGAATGCAACTCAGGTCCTCTGGAAGAGCATCAAGTTCTCTTAAGCACTGAGCCATCTCTCAAGCCCTCACATAAACCTTGATGTTAGTATGATTTGATGTCTAGAGCAGTACTACAGACAGAGGACTCCATGAGTCTCCACAGAACCTCCATCCTGATAGAGGTGCTCTGTTCCTAAGAATGTTAGGACCAGTGTCTTTCAGAGGTCCCCGGTGCTCTCTGCAAGGCAACAGGGAACTTTCTGTGGAGTACTTGGCTTGTTCATGCTGGCAAGTCCATCAGTTTCTCTGGCCTGTCGGAAGTGCGATGGGGTTTGTACTGTTCTGTGGTTAGCTTTCACTTCCGTTATTATTACTGATGCTATCAGTTAGAGATGCTGAGCAAATGTTTTCTTCCTCCCGAGTGACTCAAAGCAAAGGGGAGTTAAAAAATAAAAATAAACTTTAAATTGCCCAACACAGAAAATGAGATGAAGTCAGATCCTTGATAAATACATGGCATTTTCATCTGGAAGATTCTTGTTTTCTAAGGAGTTACTTTTTGTTGTTGCTGTTTCTAAGTAGGTCTGCAAAGGATTGAAAAGGTAGATAATTTTCAGTTAAAGTTTCCTTGGATTTTTTAAAGAGATTTTTCTTGCACATTTTGCACATTTTATACATTTTACATTTAATATACTCACGGAGGCAGTTCTGGCTTATCTATGAGTAACTAGGCTCTACCTTGGCTCAGACACTCCTAAATCCATCTATTTTAAGAATTTTAAAGTGCCTCTTATCATTTCAGAATTCAGATTTGAAGTCTGAGAAAGGAAGAGAGAGCTTCATTCTTGGCCTCAGTCCCATCCCGAACAATACGAGGTTTATATGGAAGTTCAGAGAATGGATTTAGGACGGGGATAGACTTTATTTTAAAATGACTTACATTGGCTCACCTTTCCTTCTCCGTGAGCAAGCAAATGGTAGTTTTGCAACGGTCGTCCTCGACGAAGAGCACATCGATTGTGAAAGAAACGCTCAGCTCTTACCGGATCTCTTTTAATAAAAGTCAAACTATCTCACTTGTTTTGTAGGAAGACTAAGAGACTTTGCTTAGAAACCCTGGTGAATAGAAAAAAAATCAGGAAAAATATGAGCCCATTTGTCTTCTGACATTTCAGAAACTTACCCACTCAGTTTGGGAAGGGTAGGCTCAGGAAGGATGGCTGCGTGTTTGTAGCGCCCCGGAAACCAGCACTTGGAACGCCTTTTCCCTGTGAAGAGTTTAGGCATTCGTTAGGCTGCTGACTTTCCCTTGCGTTCTGGAGGCGTTCTTTTTGTTTGTTTTTTGTTTTTTTGTTTTGGTTTTTCTTTCTTTCTAGAAAGTGACTCTACTGTGAGGTTGTAAAGATCACGTATACCTTCTTTCCTTAAGGGCATTACTCCACGCGATGCTCTCAGTTCCCTTTACAAAGCAAAATGTAGGAGAAGGGGCAGCAGACCCTCACTTCACCCCCAGTGTCACTGTGAGAGCGAGTCTTAAGAGTTCACCCCACCAGGGGAATGCTGAAGAGCGCTTCCCTCTCTCCCATGTCGCCTTTGTGGGTCCTGTGGCCTCACCTTGCTTGCTGGTTGCTCCCAGTGGACCCTGCTTCTGGGCAAAGCCACACATGCTCACCGCCTGATCCGGTCTTTCACTTGTTCGCTTTTCTGCTTCATTGTAGCTCTTCTTCTACAGACTCCATTTTCAATCAAGTTTTTCTTTAGCGATGTGTGAGAAAGTGTCCTTTTGTTTACACCATTGTTTGTCTGTCTCTTTGCTGTTTCCACAGGGCCATTTCAAACCATCGTTTTGAAAGGTCACTCATTCCCTTCTACAGGCAGTGGAGCCCAACAATGGGTTAATGACACCCGAACAAGCCATATTAAAATTATATCCTGTATGATCATAAACAGCTCTTGAGTACAAATAGAAGAACTTAAGTGTCTTCAAAAAAAAAAAAAACCACTGAAAATATTAGTTAAAATGTTGAAGTATATTAGCCAATTACACAAAATCCTTTTATATTGCCTTGCTTCATTTCAAACATGGCATGGGCTATTTTGTCTGTGAACTCAAGTGGAACAAAAAGCTACAGAATGCAATTTGTGTCAGGAACTGGACTACAGAAGGACAACTAATTCTAATTAGTACGAATTCCCCGTAGGCCAGGGGGAGGCCAAGTGCAGGCACCAACTGCCTAATGCTGTTCTATCTTGCAACAGGTGGGCCAAGGCCTTCTAAAGGTTGTCATGGCAATCGCTAATGGCAGACCTTTGGCCGGACACCAGTAATTAATTGCAGGCATGTCCAGCCTTTGAATGTGATATCTTTTAATACAGTTCTGAAATAAAAGAAGGCTGGCTCTTCTAATTGGTTAAAATTCAAACAGCAGAAGGCTTTGCAAGAACCCCTGCAGAATAATGCAAGTCCCATTTCAGCCTTTCTAACTTAGAAGCTTTGCTGCACATGGGAGTGAAGAGAAAGGTACTCACTTGAGATAAAGTTAAGGTTCGGTTCAGTGTGGACTCAAGAACAAAACCTTCACACAAGGCACCAAGGCTCTGTGCAAGGCCTTGAAGAAACACACCTTTCAAAAATCTGACAAATTATCAAAAACGTTCATCTAATTTTCCATGCCTGAGTGTTACAGCCTGTTGGGGAGGCGTCATTCAGTTAGACATCTTCTGTGACAGCCTATACTTAGAGAGTGGTCCCTGAGCACTGCTTGGCTTGGGGATGAAGCCAAGAGCTAGGTAGCGGTAGAGGTGTTTGTAGAGTGAGGGGACCAAAGGAAGACAGCTGTGCTCTGTGCCCCCACAGAGTCCTCTGTTCAGCTTAGAACCAGGGTACCTCCTCCAGTACTTCCAAGAAGCCCTTATGAGCACTCAAGTCCTGCATTGCTGGCTACTTGGGAAATGGGGCATGATACATTCTAAACAAAGCCTAATAATGAGGTAGAAGGATGTGCTTCTTCTTCCCCTTTGCACTTGAAATTGTGCGGCTGTACCTTCTGGGATGGTAAGAAGAACAAGCCTGCCAGAACTGATAGAACCGACTCTCACCACGTGGCAGGCCTTCTGTTAGATGTTCTGCGTGCATTACCTCTGTACCATTAGTTTTTCTCCTTCAAGGAGCAGGAGACTGAAGCTTGGGGAAGCTGATGTGCCCACTATCTGCTAGACAGTGATGGGAGAAGTAGCATCCTAAAGCAGGCCTGACTTAGAGAAATCCATGAAAACGGTGGGTTGGTTTGTGTTCATTTAGGGTTGAACACAGCCTGTCCGGCCTATTTTCTTTTGTTGTTATTGTTATATTAATTGATGTACTGGGGTTGCATCTAGGGCTTCATGCATACTAGTCAGTTATTGCACCACTGGCTTATATCCCCGGCTCTCTGTTTCACTTTTTATTTTGATATAGGGTCTCATGAAACTTCACAGGTAGCCTTTACTCAATCAGAAACTCCCAAAGATCTTGAACTTGTAATCCTCTTGTATTAGTGTCCCAAGTGGCTGGAGTTATAGGCCTGTGCCATCCGGTCTACTACCCATCTTCCCTTTGGAACTACTCAACCCAAAGCACATTATGTAATCTTTGAGCCTTTGGTTCTGCATCCTGCACCTTTGTTCCTGAACTACAGCCCGATTTATTGAAACAATTTTTTAAAAAAGATACCTTTTATTCGATGCTTAGATTTGTAATTACAGGGCCATTTCCCCCATCTTCCCTTTCTGTTCAACATATGGGCATGTAGTTATTAATTTCTCTTTTTCTAATGGTAAAACAAGGAAGGCGCTGTCCCCCTCCTCACTGCAGGAGCCAAACCATATTTGAAAATTTCCCGTGGCTTTGCTGCCCATGTTTGATGTTTTAAAATAATCACATCAGTGGGGGAAAAAATCGGATTTGTTTCATTCTGAGAAATGGGTGTTTTTAAGTTCCTAGCTTCCAAACAAAAAGCTGTTGAGTTATATATTTGTGTGGACTAACCTGTTTTCATGTAGACTGCAGCTGTTCCTAGATGAATTCCTTTTGGCTTCAGTGAGGGAGACTAACTTCATCGGAGTGTTCTGAAGAGGGCTCTGTTCCTCAGGTGAGTCCTCAGAAACACCATTGTTGTTTTCCATCATCCAGTGAACAGGAAGTCTAAGGGGAAGCAAAATTAAGGCATTTTCAGTAACGATGTCCCGGAACAAATGTCTCCGTGTAGCCAGTTCTTTGACCCTCTTGTCACAACAGATGGATCTGTGACAGACTTCCACACTGAGACATGACCTGTCCCCACGCTTTTTTTGTGTATATATGCTGGCATTACTTACACATGTTCCAAGTACCTACTTCCTGATGTTGCTAAGAAAGTCAGCCAATAACGGGCATGACAAAACGGGGACAGTTTTTGCCCCCTCCTCCTTTTTTTAAACACGTGGAAAATTCCTGGGACATGGGTACAACAAGAAAAACACTTTAGGATGCCATTGCTTTAGTGGCTGGATTCCCCATGGATTTATTTTTGTCTAACAAGGGGATAGGAGATGCTGCGCAGAGCTGTGACCTCCCCCACGCCATGATGAGAATTGCTTTCCTAATAAAATGCCTCTATCGTGACCTCCCCAGATCTTTTGACTCTTATTGCTTAGGTGGAACTGGAGGCTAAAGCATGGCTTCTTTTAGCAACACATTTGCATAAGTTGATCTGAACGTTCCCTGTGCGATTCCATGACTCCAGGGCTGGCCTGTCATCTCGGAAAAGCCTGAGGTACTCAGCCCAAAGAGATCAAAACTCAAGAATTAACTAGTCTTCATAAAATGAGAACATCTCCAGGAACAGTACAACAAATGATTATCATTTCTTCTTGGCGTTGGACTATGCCAAGCTAGAGAAAAACAGAGCTCTCAAACGTTGACAATCTGGTATATTGAAGTATGACCATTATTTTTTATTTTCCACATTTTTGGTCCAAAGACAGTTCTGAGTAATTGATTCCCATAATGAGCTATGGTTCGTTAGTCAATTTAATTTATAATTGAATTGGATGGATGTAACTCTGTGTAAAATTGTCTCTGAAGAATCTGTTTTGTTCGTCTGTTCAACTTCTGACAGGGATGGAAGAAAATCTAAATTATTCCCTCCTGCAACGGGGAAAAATTCAGAGTCTCAGCTTCCCCGGTGAAATTAAGAGAAAAAATATTTTTAATAGTTGCCATGCAAAAATATTATGGCTTTACTAAAATTTATACAAGCGTGTCAATTAACACATTCACGGCAAGGACAGTGGATTTGGGAATCTGTATAAATGCCTGAGGCAAAGACCTTGCTGAGTCCCAGGAAGCATCCTCGTTATTAGAATGAGCACCAGGTCTCCCGGCATCTATCATCGTTGGTTATTGACAAAGATAGTCCTATTGCTACATAAATACACCAGGAAAACAATAGCTCTAATTCTGCAGGTGTTGCGCAATTACCACGACTTGTATTTTCTATACATTTTCAATAATGCTATAATTTGGGAAACAATTATTAAAATAACCATGTAGCATTTTCATTTTCCCCCCCAGTTTGAAAGCTTGTCAGGGAAATTTGAACTTTAATTGTGAACAATAGGCTTTCGTTTTTGCTCAGAGATTTCCCCTTCTTCCTGAAGCCCTTCACATTTAAAACTTTTACAACCGTCTTAGCACACACTCAAAACAAAGCCATAATTATGTAAAAAGAAATGTTTTACAGTTAATGCCATCTAAGACATTCACCAAGTGCCAAAATGCATAGGATTTTGGTAAAAGGCAATCTGTTCTTTGAGGATAATACATGCAAACTACTCTTGTGTGAAACCTGAGGCAGGAGGCAGGAATAGTATAGTGCCTTAGCTCACACCTATGGAGCTGACTTTGATACCATGCCCAGAAGTGGGTTACAGGCTGTGATTTGAATGCAGTTTAATCATTTTTAGAAGCGAAGGGCCTTTAGGGTACTCTTGTTCCATAAGACTTATTACATCTAAGAAAGACGAAGGCATAGGCTTTATTCTTCCTCGTTAACAATGGTAATGATCCCTAATGATGGACTGTTGTATGAAATCCACCGACTGGGAAGACAAACTAGATGAAAACAGCTGTCTTTTCCATTGTCAGCCCTGCTCTTCTGTGGACAAAGAGATCATGGATTCCCATCCCAGACTCCGATGGAGAAGGCATTATGTCACTGTATGGCCACTGCCATTTCTATGGGCTTTAATTTAATCCCTTGCAAATGTTAAAAATATATATTTTACTTAGTTATAATGATATGAATAAATGAGGTTTAAGTAAGGCGGGTCAGGATCTAAAGTCCAAATGTTACAGTTCTCGAGAGGTGAATCTTTCACAGTCTCTCTTCTTCCCTGTATCGTCTGTTCTCTTCCCTTGTCCTTTGCAGGGTTTTAACTGTTTTTTTTTTTAATTACTGACACAAGCAGAAGATATTTTATTTGGAAAAAATACTGTCCAAATGAGCCATGTTCAACCTAACACTCTGATTGTAAACAAAGCAGGACTTGGCTTTATCGGGTAAACAAAATCAACAGAGATCTCTGAAACTCATAATTATAACATTCCTCCTCAGGGATTTTCAGTGAGACTCATCTTTTATGTAAGTCAGGTATGTAAAATGGATTGGAAGTGAATCCAACAAAATATTCAAAGCCACATCAATCATTCATACACAATGCTCAGTTCAATGAGGGCTGACTCTGGCACCCAGATAAGCAGTGTCATAGTAACTTATGCTCTGTGGCAGCGGAACCCACCGTGATCAATCACCCCCTAACCAGCCCAAGTTACACTTTTGCTTTAGTCCTTAAACTCTTCTGAGTAGACTTGGAAAACTATTGTTTTTATCTAAAGTACTAGATCGATACCTGTGATCAATACACATTTATTTCCCACTAAAGAGGACAATGGCCACTGGGATCCTGAGATGTTCTCATAGAGAAAAATGTTGGATTGAGTAGGCGATCATTAATACATCCAATTTTAGCGGGGCGGTGTCTTGAATGTCTCCTTGAGGCTGACTCTCAAAGAATGCCCCTTTGCTTCAAGATAACTGTTTCTTTGCTAGGCTTTTCAGTAAACTCTTCAAAACCTTGTGTACTGATGGGTTCTATAGTTTCCATCCTCAGCCAATACAAATGGAAAACATTATTTATTGATGATTTGGCCTTGTGAAATTTTCTAAGGTGTCTTGTTATAAAAACACATTATAAAGTGTGGGCAAACCCTGCGAATGGTACTAATCATGCCACAGTGGGAGGTCAGGCTTCTGTGCCTGGACCCGTGCTCACCTAAAGTTGTCCGCACACCTCAGGGGTCCCGCTTGTAGTTCATGGCATCAGGGGAAGGAGGAAAATTTTAATACCAGTGACAGGAATCACACTCCTGTAACTCTCCTCTGGCTTCCACAGTAACGTTTTTAACCGGTTCATCCAGGCAGGAGGCCATGGCTTACTTATATTTTACTGCATTCAGAATTGCTAGCCCATTGTTTTTGCACTAACAAAGTAATCAAGAGATGATCTAACGGAGTTATTGCATCACCGGCTACAGTTTTAGTTGAAAATTCCTGGCTTTCCATTAATTCAGGGCATTTCCTTCTACTTCAGCAGAGGACTAGTCTGAATGAAAGATCCTTGAGAAGTGGGTGTGAAAGTGAATGGGCCATCAAGCAGAGTGGAAAATTTCCTGCTTAGAAAATGTTGGGAGATAGGATGCAAAACAAGGCAGAAAAAAAGGAACTCCTCAGTCCTGGTACCTTTTGAAGCAACACACTTTAAGAGTGTTCAACTGAGTAGTACCCTTGATAAAAAAAAAAAAATTCCTCTGAGCATGCATCAATCCATATTATCTTATGAATACATGAATTGTATACTAGCACATGGACATACATGTATGTGTATGTATATATTTAACAGCTTCAGTAACAATATCCAAAGCATAATTTAATCATGGATGATAATGAAGAGGGATATCTTGTAAATTTTTTAAACATTAATTTTGGTTGACTTATTGTCATATAAAATTGTATTGGCCTTATTGGGGAAGAGAAAAAAGTCATGAGGAGGAGCAGAGATGGGGGATGAATATGATCCAAATATGTTATGGACACATATTAAAATGTCACAATGAAGCCCATGTGTTTGTGAAATTAATATAGCTAGTTTAACAAACTAAATTTAGTAATGTGGCCTTGAAGGAGTGGAGGCTTGTGCTTATGTTACTGACACTGTCTTCAGTCTGCATAGATTTTGCAGCCTGTGCTGATTTCAATCTTCAGGTTCTAGAGCAACTTTAAAACACAAGGTGTCTATTTTGTGAACTAAAGCAACTGAAGTTACATACTAGCCCATGAACCTGTTTTAGTAGCACAAGAAATGGCATTATTGGCATATACTAGCCCTCCCTCCCCTCAGGGTGCAAGGATTATCTCCCCACTTAAGCTTTCTGATGTGTGCACCAGGATGGACACGAGTGTCAATGCGCAGGATAAATCTAACTCAGGTTGACTTTGAGCATGAACATAAGTGAGGATTCCATTCTTTCTTGCTGCATAACAAAGGTTCATCTTATACAGCTTGTTTTAGAGATCTCTGTGCTAGAGTTCTGGGGAAACATTCACATGCTCTCTGGAGAATTTCACTTGACATGAACCTGCATGAGGCCACATGCTACCTTTCCATGTCTTCCAGTGAGGAATATCATTTCCACACCCTGGCTCTGTCTGAAACACACAGAAGGAAGAATGTTTCTGTCTTCTTACTCTGCATTTCCTGAGAATGATCTGTAAGCTTTAGTGTTCAGTGTATCTGTCCGTATGGAATGTGGGGTCTAAGGGAGAATTGCAGACAGAGACTGATTGGATGTGAAATCTGCCATGATGATAGCATGCACAGGGGAAGTGACCACCATGATGTGTCAGGCCAAGGAAAGCACCTTAGAGAAGAGTGTGCGAGCTGAGACCTTCAAAATAACTAGGACCGTCCCAAGTTGAGAGCGATCAAGTGTCTTATAAAAACTAAAGGCTGGCTGGCCAAGTGGAAAGCAGCAGGGTGGACAACCAGGCAAAGAAACAGAGGCTACGTTAAACAAGGTTCTGTGTTGTTTTAGGACTTTGACTTGATTCTGAGACCTGTGTAAAGCCATTGGAGACACTTCAATGTGGGGGTGACATGGGTAGGAGAGATCCAGTACAGAAAATATTTATGATAATGCGGGCACATGTTAAGTAATCAGTGTGTGTAAGCTTGGATTAACATTACCATTAATATGAATATCACCATCCAAACTTATTGATTACTATCTATCCATTACCATATTGTATTTGTAGAGCAATCCTTCTAGTTGCAATTTGGAGAAGACTGAAGACACAGAACACTTTTTTTCTGAGTTCTTTGTTCTTGGAAATTTCTCTTCCTTACTTCCTGAGACTTGTCCAGTCTGTTAGTGGTGTGTCTTTTGGTAAAGATTCTTACATTGGACTTTGTCTACATATTTATTTAGTCCTGAAGTGAACTAAATGAGGAAATGTCAGAGGTGACCCTGAAAGAAGCAGGGATGGGTAGAATTTGGAGAAGTGTTGCCAGAGAGCTTTCACTGGGCAGAAGCACACATTTCATGTGGAAAGCATCTCACATGGGGCCGGTTAGGTACACACACTGAATAAATACCTCTTAACTGACCTAGTTTTCCTTTTAACTTAAGAAATCTTCCCACAGCTGAATAGCTGGCTTTTCTATCATTTGTTTGTACTTTTCCTATATGAAAAATTTTGGCTTCACCTTTCTTTTGAGGTGTATGTGTGTGCTTGCATGAGTTAAGTTTATTTAATTGCGTTTTCAGACGTCAGCCTTGCCTCACTAGAGTCACCCAAAACAATAACCTTCTGTTTTAGAAACTGTGTCGAGCACTGTTTGAGTGTGGTCGCGTCACCTTTACTTCATCTTCCACCGAGGTAAATTCTTCATTAAACACTAGACATCAAATATATCTTTAGATTGTGTGGACGTTAGTGAATGCTTCATTCTCGGTGTTGTCAGTGATCCTGAAAAGAATTTGTTTATGTCGTCAGTATCTGTGTAGAAAAATTCAGAGAGAGTTTCTTCTGTTGATGTCCTCAGATACCATTTTGTTGAAGGGAAGCGGTCCCAGGATTTCCCGTCATTTGTCAGTCTTGGATCAAAAAGTATCCAAAAGAATACAGATGCAGAGTTTCACATTCACAGGGAAAAAAAAAAACTGAGCTCAAGGGAATTACCTCAGAGGGTCAGGAGACGGCTCAGTCAGTAGAGTGCTTGCTGTGTTAGTGCAAGGACCTGGGCCCGAGCTCCCGAACACATGTCAGACTGGGTATGGTGGCACATATCTGTAACTCTGGTGCTACAGGCCGGGGTGGGGGGAGACAGGAGGATCCCTGGGGATGACTGGCCTGCCATCCTAGCTGCATCATGGAGTTATAGGTTCAGCAAAAGACCCTGACTCAAAAATAAAAATAAAAATAAAAATTAGGTGGCAAGTGATAGAAAGAGGTACTTGACATTGACCTGTGGCTTCTACATGCCTGTACACATATGTGCAAATATACCACACAAAATATAGAAATACACATAATGAAACAAAGGTCAGAAAACTATCTTTAAATGGTCAGGGGACTCAAAAAGCCTCTATTTAAAGGAAGAGGCACTCACTGTTGAGAAGATAAAGGAATGATGCAGTAAAAGCCTCGCTGTGTTTCAGGCACTCCATCATACACAGAAACAGGCGGCTTATTCTTGTTTCTGGACACACTGCTGCCTGCTGTGCAGAAATTAAACATTGCATGAAGCAGGTATTTAGAATGCCCATCAGAAAAAAAAGATTAAAAACTGTAAATCTTCAACTCATGAGGCCTGGGCAGAACCTGGCAAACCGCCTGTTCATATCGCCTTCCTACTGCTGAAGACGCAAACTCCGCTACGGCCAGGCGAACAACAAGCGCAGATTTGCCAAGGAAATCTTTTGTTTTATTTCCCTTTCTTGCATGAGAGGAACTGATACCTCAATTCTCCCCTCTTTTGTGACTTATTCTCTTATTCTCAAAGGACAGAACCAAGAGTGAAAAGAAAAAAAAAGAAAGCCCACTGAAGGAAACAGTGTTTTTAAGTCAGAACAGAGCCATTTCTGCTGATGTAGGAGGATGAGCCCATGGAGATGTTGGGAGAAACTCTCTGTTGTGGGGTGGATCACCCGTACCTGCTCAAGTTTGGGGTGCTGGGATTCTACCACCCTCAATGACTTGATTGTAATAAATGCTTTTGTTCCAAATAACCAGCATGCCTCCCTCCCTATTTTGTGATTCCACTTACCAAGCCTGACAACGCATCGGAAAGGCAGACATAAATTAAAGCGGGCATTTGAAAGCTAAGGGTATATAATTTGGAAGAGCTGTTTTTGTGTACTTTGTCACATTATAGCTTATCTTTGACTTTTATGTGTGCTTTCCCTTTTGGGTGCATTTTCATCCAATACCATTGCAGATTTATACATGTAATATAACCTAGAGAATGATGAACGGTATGCAATACTGGGATTGTTGGTGCTATCCATTTACAATAATAAAAAGTTAAAAAGACAAAATGTAATGATAATAGTAAACAAAAAGCATCAACACTTTTCTAACTTTTCATCCTGACTTGGCCTTCCCTGGGGTTTCCTCTGGTGGGAGTCAGTTGGCTGTTTTGAACTCTTTGTCTTTTAATCTGTGCTTCCATGCTCTCCTTCCTATTGAGTGCCTCTAGGTTTCTCAGTCCTCCGACATTTCCTCTTATTTACATATTTGTTACAAGCTTTGAAATAATGACCTCTTTGTGGGTGGGTATGAGGGTAGATGTGGGTGAGTGTGTATGTGTGTCATATTCAGAAGTGAGTGGGTGAGTGAGTGTGTGTGTGTGTGTGTGTGTGTGTGTGTGTGTGTGTGTTGGAATGAAATGTGTGCATGTGTGTCTGGTCTGAGACTAGAGGTTGGTATCTTCCTCAATCACTTTGTGTGTGTGTGTGTGTGTGTGTTTGTATGTGTGTGGAGAGAGAGAGAGAGACAGACAGACAGACAGAGACAGACTCAATATGTGGTTCTGACTGGCCTGTAACTCACTATATAGACCAGACTGTCCTTGAACTCACAGAGTCTTCCTGTTCCTGCCTCCCGAAGACTAGGATTAAAGCCTGTGCCATGATGCAGGCTACCTTAGTTTTGGAAACAGTTTGCCACCGTATCTGGAGCTCACCAGCTCACTGGCCAACAGGCTCTAAGACAGGCCTGTTCCCACTTCCACCACACTAGGACTTCACCCGAGAGACCATGCCCACTTCTTCCTTTTTATATGGATGTTGGGGATTCACAGCTAACCCATCTCCTCAGCCCCACTCTACTCTCTCTTCATTATCCATTCTTCTTTCTACTCTCCTCCTCATCTTTCTCTTCCTTCCGTCCATTTCTCCTTTGTCTCTTCATATCTGTAAATTTATCTTTCCTATCTCCTTGTTCATTTTGTTTCTTTCTTGTAAAATGTACTCTATTGTTAGAGAGAATCTGGAAATGCTAAAGTGTAACTTGTAATTGTCCTTGGAACACTGAAAACACAAGAAAAGTACAAGGTGCAATAATTCATGAAGAAAATATATCAGTAAATATATCACCCAGTATTAGAACAAGGCTCTAGATCAGGTTGACTCACATGCTTAGAAATGTGTGGATACCAGACCTGCATGTCTTGCAGGAACCCTCAGATCATAATTGTGTTATTTTATCCCAGCCTATAAATATCCTAGAATTCTATTAGAATCCACCAACTCTTATGAGTTCATCAAATGTACTTACAGTCTCAGAATGCTGTGTGGTGTGGTTTTGCAGGTTTTTAATCAGTGCTGCAGATAGACTACTGGCCTTCAGACACTACAGGGAAATGATAAAAGTGGGTGTATGTTAGAGTTGGGAGTTACCACAGATCCAATCAGGGTATTTAATTTCAAGCCCATGTTCCAAAATCAGGCACTCCTCAAAGCATTAGCAGAGGAATTCAGCAAATTATTTGGCTTATTTGGTAGACCAAATAAATATAAGGCCCACTAGGAAACCACTAATCTTATTTGCTATATTTTGAGTTAAAAAGTAATAGCTGGGGGTTGGGAGTGGCGTAGAGATGACTAAACCAAGAGCAGACCACTACATTCTCTTTTATTTTGAAAGTCAACTGGCAGAGCTACTGTATTGACCCTCTAAAAACTGTTGCAGGAAGAAGCATGTCCTCATTTCATGAAGTGGACTGTGTGTTTGAAATCTATCTTGATCACTCAAGCTCACTACTGTCTCTGTTGTAGTCACTAAATCCCTCTAAATCCCTCTCCACAGGCTGGAAGTAGTATGTCTGCATTGTGTGCATTTCTGGGGCAGCACCACAGTGCCAGGCACAGCCCTCATGTTTTCTTTGCCTCCTCTAGCAAGCTTCTGCTGCGTTGTTTGACTGTAGCTCTGTTCTGCTCTATGTGACTTCCTCTCCTTACAATCCAGAGTTAGCAGTAGCCATTCCTGTCTGGGATATGTCATGCTTCCAATGCAGAGAAAACGGAAGAGGGATGGAGACAGTATTTGTGGAGTCCTTCAAGTTTCTACTTAGAAAGTTATACTTGATGTAAGCGCCCATGCAATTGGCCAAACCCAGTCACATGATCAAGACTGAGCCTAGGTAAGACAGTGTTCACATCTCCCAAGAAAGAAGCTGTGGTTGCATGGCAACAGGATGAGTGTAGAATGTTCTTACAGAGAAAGGCAGAGAGTGACAGGGACAGTATGATTTCCATACATAATAAAAGCTATTGAAATGAATTATAGCCAGGAGAATAAAATTATTAGTATATTCTCTTGAGAATGAATAGACAGGAGATAGTTTTAAGAACTTTTTCTTTGTTTAGCTTCCTCAGCAAGATCTTCCCATTTATAAGTGGAGTTGAATAACATTATCTGATTGAGTACTTAGCTTTAATTCAGTACAATAGTTAAATGCATGACCACGAAGTGGTTAAAGAATAAAGATCTGTTACAGGGAGATTTAGAGAAAAAGAAATTGAAGTTTCATTCCCTTTAAGATCCAGATAAAACTTCTTGGTGGAGTTCTTCAGACCCAAACTTGTTCTATTTCAAAGCTAGAATCCCATTTTCTAGAGTTACCATGGAGGGGAGAAAATATGAGCTTATAAATTGTCTTTCTAAGTAACATATGTTAACTTTGGCTCAGATGAGGGCAACAGCTCCCATTGTTATTATAACTGTGGCTGATGGAGACTCAGGACCTACCTTACTGAACTTTCCCTGACTTCCCCGAGAAGAGCATGTGCTGCAGCTCAAGAGTCTCTGCCTCTAAGCAGCCAACACACTTCAATCATGTGTTCTTGGCAGAATCTTTCTCGTCTTCCAGATTCTGTGAAAGCTGGGGTTCCCCTGTAGGCTAGGAACTTGTGTTTGTTGAGGGACTCAATCAGAGTTGCGCCTTTGCAGACAGGGAAGCTGAAGTCTCAACAATGAGCAGATTAGATTTGACGAAAGAAAATGGCCAACTGGTCTCCATTCCTGTAGACTAGCATGTGTGATGTGAGAGACAAGAACTGAGACGGCAGGTCAACTGAGACTTAACTCAGTTTCCAAGTGCAAGCCAACTTCGGTCCCCCTGAGATCCATATTGTAATTATATGCCTATATTGGTAGCCCATTATCTATGACATATCTATATTTAAATTATTTAGATTATGCTCTAGATTTTATTACACAGTATACTAAATTATTTACCTCTTTATTTAAAAGTATCTGAATTTACAAAATCATTTTCAGTCTGGCTAAGCAATTTTGAAATGAATAAGACTTAAATAACATTTATCACATGTCCAGGTGGTCAGAGAGGGATATCACAAGGTGAATAACTTCCATTCCAGAGATTTTTTTGTGAGCTGTTTCAGCTGGTTGCCACCTGCACAAACCCTTGTACACAGTAAGTGCTCAGTAAATATTTACCGACTTGACAGGACAGTAAAGGACAGGTATTGGGGATGGGCCAGAGAGACTAACTCACACCCAGTCAGAAATCCAGACTGATCAGCAACTGAATATGTCTGAAGAACTCATTAAAAACCAGGGGAAATGCAGGAGAACATTTCTCCCCTACTCCATTACTCTGTGGGAAATATAAATGAAATAGATCATTTACATAACGGCATAATGTGCCTAGATATAACAGATTATTTGCATAACTGCATAATGCCACTAATCAGGGAAAAAAGCCTTAAATATTTCTGGGATATGAACATACAGAATTATATAAGGTATGCATATCAACCAATAATCAGGGCCTTCTCTTTTTTGCAACTCGTGTCCTGATAAGGAGAAACACATCCACAGAAATAAATGAGCCTCCTCAGCACCAGGCACTGAAAACTGAACATGCCAGGGGAGGCCAGACTGCATGGTCTGAGTTCAATTTCTCCAAACTAGCTGTTTTTCTTGCATCAGGAGCAACTAATAGAGGACCAGTACTCATGAAAACACAAAGGCAGAGCGCCTTGAAAGTAATTTTTAAGTGAGTAATGAGGAAAGAAAGGCTAGACGGTTCACTTAGGTATCAGTGCCTTCTCTGTTCTCTTAATGATGATAGTAGCATTTCAAGGCACTAGCCAGATAAGAGGAGGAAAAACAGGCAGTTCAGTTTAGTGATAATAATCTGTTTTCTCCCATAATCAGAGTAGCTACACTCTGTTATATATTTATCTCAGTGCTAAGGTTCTTCCACATGTATAACTCCACTGAGTTCATTATATTTTTTAATGTATCTCAGATTCATTTCAGATCCTGATTTCCCAGCACAAACTAAAGTAACAAATATATAATTATTCTCATAAATAACTCAGCACCTTATATTTCAAACAAGTTTTCCCAGAAGGCACAAGTGCCCTATATTAAATTCTTTTAAGTGTAAGTTGATTAAGGTAAAAATTAGTTGTTATTACCTTATGGACATTTTCAGTTTAGGAACTATTCAAAGTCAGGTCTATACCAAGTCCATTTGTTGCAGCCCACAGGTATAATCATCAGGAAAATTAATAATCATGTTCAGTATGACTATAAATCATTGTGGTTTAGGCAATTAATTTCTGTAGAAAAAAATGAAGGATCTATAAGCATTATTAAAGTGCAAACTATATGTTGTGGAAACTGAATCCAACAAAGCAATGCTGCAATGTAGGGTTTCTAGTTTCAGTGTGTTAATATGGGGTCATCTGAGGAGGTAGGGACACTGACAATCCTGAATAAATAATGTGGTGACTTCAGCAGTTTATGAATGCAGTTTTCAGTGCATTCAGTATTCAGAATCTCTGAGTCAGATGAAGTGGAAAGAGTCACTCATCTTTAATAAAGGCAGTGAGCCCCATTAGGAGTGAATGAACAGGAGGGTATTTGCATGAGCCCACACTCATGGCTTGGCAAATATCCCAAGAGCAGAAACCAAGGAATGCTGTTGGCAAAACTGTTTCCTGTAAGACTCCTTTTGACTGTGGTCTGTCTGGTCAGTGTGCAAAGTCAGACCTGGGAAACAAGTTTCCCAGTGAAAGACAGCAGCATCCACTCATGAATGAAAGGGTGGCTACGGACCATCATCTCGTCACTTATTTTTTCATTTACCCTTCACAGCATCAACTATGTATGATTATGTTAATAGATGAGAAAATATGCTCAGTGTGCTCAAGCCGTCTGTGAAATAAAGGTCAGAGGATATGGAACTCTTAATTCCCGTTTCAGCTGATCTCCAAAGTTGAACGTTTGCTTTCCAAATCTTATTCTTTTTATCTACTCGTTGTCTCCTTTTTAAAATCCCCCTCTTTATGTTTCTGCAGTATGTTTTTCTTCATCTGATGTTTGCCTCAATCTTTATGTTTTTCCCCTGCTGCATCTCCAGTCTCTAATGATGCCCTCTGGCATTTCATAGTCAGTTAACAGTCCTTGGGCTCAGAACTCTGCCACGGTGGCCTTGGTTGATGTGACAATTTAAAGAAGGATGCATTTCTCTGTCTAGTTTTAGGCACTCTGTCTTTCCCAGGCCTCCCTTAGCATATGCCTCCCTTTCCCACCACATCCAACTTTATTGGTTTCTATTCTAAGAAGTCCACATCACAACTTTGTGTACTGTATTTTCTGCTGAGAATAGGAGGGAGAAAGAAAGACAAGAAATCAGGGAGGAAAGGTTAGGGAAGAAGAACGAAACAGAGAAAGAAGGAAAAATTACAGAATGACTCCTCACAGTAAGGAAGCTTTGTCACTTTCCAGAAGAGTCACCGTAGGTCCCTTAAATAGTAAAGTGACTTTAAACACTGAATACCATTTGATTTGTGTGCCTTTTCAGGAATCAGTCATGGCATAAAGTGAGCTGCTCCTGGCTGTATTTTGTAGCATCCCATCTTATAGAACACAGTGTGTGGTTAATAATGCATTTACGTACCTCATTTGACTCTGGACAGTGGTCTTATTTCTGTCACACAAGGAAGGGACTTAAAGCCCAGGGGATTAAGTGACTTATTTCAGCTCCACAGTGACAGAGGAGGACAGGAACTCACACTCAGTTCCGGTGCTCCTTAACTGTGGCTTCTTCAGTAGAGACATGAACTTCTCCTTTGAGATCACCACCCCCTTAGGTGAGACATTAACTCAGCTTGTGTGCTCTTATTTCTGTTGCATTTGCTCCAGTTAATGGGGTCAAAGCTCTCCCCATTACTCAATCTAAACTTACCTTACCCGATTACTACACACCCCTAGCACCCTGCATCATACATACCTTTCTCTTCAAATTCCTTCTTTGATTCCATAGACCCTTTTCTTTCTTCTTTCTCCTTAAACATCTCAGATAATTCTTGCTCTTTCTTTGACTGGTTCACCCTTCCATCTCCATGTGTTTAAATGATAAAATGTTTTGGTCCATTTTTATGTAAACATCTAACACATTAAGTCTTTGCTCCCAGAATCAGCTGTTGCCCAGTGATGATGCTTGTATATTCACACCTCTGGTCCAGATGTCTTCCTTTAGCACTATGTCTGTAGTTTCAGATGCTAAATGAATATATTCATTGTAGCAGTAATTAGGCAAGTGAAATCCAGTTTCATCCCCAATTAAATTTTTCATCTTCACAAAGTTATTTTTTGATGACCTCCTACCTTAGTTAACAGTGACAGCAGTGAGGACCCCATAACTCTACTAGAAGAAATCAGCCTTCAACCAAGATGCCTCACCAAGTTCTACTGGATCTGCATTCATCCTTCATCCATCCCTTCTTCTGTACCCCCACTGAAGTTTATTCAGCCTGGGTCCTCATCGCTTGTATTCAAACTGTTGCAACAGCTGTTTAATCATTCACCCTGCAGCAGAGGCCCATTGACACAATGTCACCACAGCAAAGATCTGAGACCCTGGTTATACCAACAGCACCTAGCTAGCTCCACTGTCTCTTTCTATGCCTAATCAGGAAGGCATATCAGGGGCACCAGGAACATAACAATGAGACACCAGCTTTTCTTACATCTCTACCCAGAGTGAATTTCCCATCCAGAGCTTGAGACCAAGTCAGCTTCTCTACAGTCAGTTACTATGGTCCACAATTGCTCTGCCCCTTTCAGTCCACCATACTTCTAAGCATTGTAATGATTTCCTGTCTCTCTTCTACTATATACTTCAGAATTCAAGAGACCCTGTCATCTTTACTGACTGAAAAGTATGAGAGACGTGTATGTATGTCAGTGGGTACCCCTGCAGAGACAAAAGGCACGATCCAACTGCATAGTCGAGGAATGAGTAAAGGGAGCATTAACTAAAGTGTGGACAAACTTTAGAAAGAGAAAGTCATAGGACGTCTCAGGTGGTAATTCAAAGGAACAACAGACCACCTCTTTCTGGGCTGATGGGGTAAGAAGGGGATTTAGTAGGCTGGGGGAACAGTGCTGGCTGGAAAAGCTTTTGGGAGATTAACGTGACAGGAATGCTGGCCTCTGGCAAAGACAGTCAGCCTACTGTGGAAACCAAGCTAGGGAGGAAGGTGGAAGGGACATGCCCTGACCTCCCTGTCCTCTTGCCTCCAGGTTACCCCTCATTAGTCTAACTGAGGTAGAGTCTGGTCAATGAAAGATCACATGAGTAGGGTCTATGGTCCTCAAAGATCAGCCTCCCAAGCAGGGCAAGGTGGAGAATGTTGGAGAGGATGTGGAGAAGCATATGGAAGATCTCAGTGTCTGGATTGGAAAAGTGAAGGAATCAAGGAATGTGTGACCAGCCCAACTGTATTCTAATGCATATTAAAAAAGGTGTGCCCCTCAAATGGTGTATCCATTGAGGGCCCAGTAATTAAGAACATTATTTGTAGTGTATCCATCACCCAGTCTTGATCTGTTGTAGCTGAGTACACTGAGGTTATTGTGGTCTATTATTTATTTTTTTAATTTATAATTTATAAATTTTATTTCCAATTTTTACCTTATTTATTAATTTATTTTGTGTGTGTGTGTGTGTGTGTGTGTGTGTGTGTGTGTGTGTGTATTTGCAGAGGTCAGAAGACAACTTGCAAGAGTCTGTTCTCTCCTTCCACCATGTGAAGCCTGGGGATTGAACCCAGAACTCAAGTCACCAGTCTTAATAGCTCTGACACCTTCATCTGCTGGACCATCCCCCATCCCAGCAGTGCACTTTAAGAAGGCAGCAGCTGCTCCAAGTTTTCAAAGGGACTTTTGGGCTTTACTGAGTCACTTCCTGACTCATGTCCCACATATCAAATGAGATTTAACCATTCATCTTGTCCAGGCTCGCCACTGTCAGCTAACTAGCCTCAACTGCTTTGCTCCTTCTTGCCTAGTGTTTTCATTATTTTATTTTATTTTTTAAGATTTATTTATAGCCAGGCTTGGTGATGTATGCTTTTAATCCCTTGGGAAGCAGAGGAAAGTGGATCTCTGTGTGATCGAGGTCAGCCTGATCTACAAAGTGAGTTCTGGGACAGTCAAAACTAGTATACAGAGAAATCTTGTCTCAAAAACCAAAAATGAATAAATCAATAAATAACATATGATTAATTTAATGTATATGGATGCTTTCTCTGCATGTACATCTATCTGTACATCAGAAGAGGTCATCTGATCCCATGAGATGATAGTTACGGATTGTTGTGAGCCACCATGTGGGTGCTGGGAACTCAGGAGCTCTGAAAGAGCAGCCGGTGCTCTTAACCACTGAACTGTCTCTTCAGCCCCATTGCCAGGTGTTTCTTGTGAGAGGCCATCTTTATCTAACACTCACAGTAATTATGTTCTTTATTCTCCCTGTCCCCACCCCTCTCTAACCTTCTCTCCCACAACATACTCCTTCTCTTGTTTAAACCATCTTTCTTCAACAATGAATATAACACCTTGGGTTCTTTAAATGGCACCTGATTCCTGTCTTCCTTGTTTTCCTTTTTATTTAAACTCTCCCGCTTTCCAGAGAGAACCCTTATGCAGTTAGCTTCATTTGGACTCCCACAATAATTTGAGATGAATTTATTTATACTGTCATCTCTGCATAGTATTATTTAAATTTCTGTTATGATTGACCTTGAGAGCAAGGAGTATGGATTTATTTACTAGAGAACTCCAGTATCTAGACCATGTGCTGTGGATAGTATTTGGTGAGGGCACAATTAATGAATGAGTGAGTAAGAAAAAGGAACCAAAAGGACTTGACTATCCAGAATGACTGCAGCTCACTAGATTCTATAGAATCCAAAGAATATGATAGTTGAATTTTAGAATTGTGAAAGTGAAGTCAAAAGCAAGCTGCTTCTTGCTAGATTCAAGTGCATGGATGGTCAAATTAGCTTGCTAGGTCAAGTGCATAGATGGTCAAATGGAAGCTCAATGAGCTTCCATTAGCTGCCATGGTGGCTCATTACCAGTAATCCCAGCATTTGTGAGGATGAATCAAGAGGATCACAAAGGTGAGATCTGCATGGGTTACACAGTGAGTTTGTATATATATGTATGTATACATATACATGTGTATTTCAATAAATGGAAGCAAATCAACAAATGAAGGGTTTGAATATTAATAGAGTTTCAAGACAGTAACTCATGCATGAAAAGCATAAATCACAAATCATGCAAATATTAATTATGACCTAGCAAGGCTGTTGTTAGTCATCATCACCTGGCTAGAGGTATAGTTAGCTCAAGTTGGAAAAATGTCAAATATTTGCTATAAGAGTGGATCATATTAAATGAAACATATTTTATACCTTCTTTCTTGACTTCCATGGCTCTTCCTCTGTTGTAATGGTTCACAGACTGGGGTGGCCTCTGGAGAGGAGGGAGACCCTGGAATGGAGGTGCAGGGCAGGAGCCAGGAAGAAGGTACAGTGAGGCTAGAGAGGGCAGAGCAGGCACCTGGAAAAGTCAATGGTAGCTCAGTTCTTCTTCAGAGAACTTTACCACAGCTCCCTTCCCCTTTTACATCTCTTTTAAATAAAATGCACACGCATTGGAACCCACAGATCTTCAGTGAACAATTTTATGTTTATTTTTTCACAAATATAGATACCCATATAGACATACTTATCAAGAAATAGAAGTCAACCGGAGTTTCCCATGAGCTCTCTGTCAGTTTATCTCTGTTCTTCTGATTGCCAGGATCGTAGATTTCCCCTCCTGTGTTGTTGGACTTTATAGAAGTGGAAATATGCATTCTATATTTGTTTGTGTCTGGTTTGTGACTCAACATAGTGGCTATGAGATGCATCCATATTGTGTGTATCAGAAGTTACTCCCTCTAATTGCTGGGGAATATTACAGTGTGTGACTATACCACAACCTGTTTATCTGTTCTCCTACTTGATGACATTTAAATCTCTACAGTTTTTGGTTATTATGAAAAAAGCAGCTATAAACATTCCTATACAAATCTTTTAGCATGCATCTGCTTTCATTTCTACTGGGTAAGTCGCTAGGCATGGGGTGTAGGTAGGTGTATGTTTTATAGTAAAAGAATTTTCAAACATTCCCTCATCACCGTTGTTATCATTTTGTGGTCTTATCACCAATATACAAGATTAATCTACAGTTACATCACATTCTTTTCAACACTTAACATTTTTGAAAAGATTCATTTATTTGTGTGTGTGTGTGTGTGTTCCTGTATGCATGTCTGTGCACCATGTTTATGCCCAGTGCCCACCAAGGTTAGTGTGGAGTATCACATTCCCAAGAACTGGAGTTATCTATGGTTATGAGTCACCATGTGGGTGCTGGGAATCAAACCCTGGTCTTCTAGAAGAGTAGCCAGTGCTCTAACCACTGAGATCTCTCCAGCCCCATCATAGCCATTCTCACAGGTATGAGACATCTCACTCAGGTTTTACTTATAGTTCCTTGATGACTAGTGCTGTTTATCACTTTTCATATTCTTACAGACTATTTGTAGTGTTTGTTTAAGTGTTTTTCTCACAAAATCTTGTTTTAAAATGAATGTTTTGTCTTGTTATTGGCAGACACCCCTCTCTCTTCTTCTCAACCCTCTCTCTCTGTCTCTCTCTCTCTCTCTCTCTCTCTCTCTCTCTCTCTCTCTCTCTCTCACACACACACACACACACACACATGCACACTTATGAACACAAACACACAAGCATATACATGATCACTAAATGGGGAGGGAAAGAATATTAAGAGGACAGTTTTACTTTTCTTTTCCTTGTTTTCTTTTTGAGACAGAGTCTCACTGTGTAGCCTGCAGCTGTCCTACAACTAGCTAGGTGGCCTCAAACTTACAGAACTAGGCCTGCCTCTGCCTCCCAAGAGCTGGGATTAAAGGTGTGCGCCACCACACCCAGCCTGAGAATCACCTTTTCAACAATGCTACTTGACAAGCAGACACTTTTAGTTTTTATGAAGTTCAAATATTGCTTTTCTTTAACAACTAGTTATTTTTCATTCCCTTCTTGAAAACTTAGTCTGAAAATGAACATCATGAGAATATTCTCCCTCATGGTTAGGTCTATGGTCTATCTGAAGTTACTATTTATGAAAGTACTTTTGATGTGTGTATACATGTGTGTGCTTGTGTACTTTAGTGTGTTGCAGCTACATGTCTGTAGGAGTGCATGTACAAGTGTAGATGAATTTCTAAACAGTCTTAATAAATAAGAAACAAAGAACCAAATACAGAGGTGCAAGCCATAGAGATCAGAGCAATAGCCACCAACTAACCTTAGCTCACCACACTGCCGTAGCTTCCCAAGAGAGCCTCTTCCTGTCTAACCTGCACCTTTATTGCCTTCCTGTTCTGCCTTCTCATTGAGTCTAAGCCCAGCTACATCACTTCCTTGTCACTGCCTGTCTATACAGACCTCCAGATCTCTATGGTTCGTACTGGGATTAAAGGCATGTGTCACCATACTTGGCTGTGTCCTTGAACACAGAGACTGCCTGCCGTGTGATCGGATTAAGGGCATATGCTACTACCACCTGACTTCTGTTCATGGCCATGACCTCTGATCTCTAGGCAAACTTTATTTATTAACATACAAATAAAATATCACATTTCAGCACAAATAAAAATATCACCACATACAAGTATATGCATGAGTACATGTGGAAGCTAGACCATTTTGGGTGTCATGGTCAGGACTGTGATCCATCTCCTTTGAAACAGGGTTTCTCATTGGCTGGGAGCTCACCAATGAGAAAGGCTGGCTGCCCAGTGAGCCCCTGGGATTCTCTTGTTTTTACCATCACAGCGCTGAGATTGCAAGCACAACCTCTTGCTTAGCTTTTTAGTGGGTTCAGGTCCTTCTCCTTGTTTGCAAGTGCCTAGTCAACATCCATTGCACTTTTTATGTTCATTCTTAGGTTCCCTAGCATCAAGTTATAGAAAGACTTTTCTTTCCCCTTTGAGTTGCCTTGGTGTCCTTGTCAAATAGCCATTGCCCAAGTAGGTATTCCTATGTTTGGCTGGGAGCTTCCTCTTCTGTTGTATGGAGAGGTGTGTACCTTTCAGCATTATCAAGATGAAGTTATTATTTTAGCCTTAGGGAATATTTTTATATCTGTAGACAAATAGACTCTTTTAACTTTGACAAGATACCCCCCACCTGGTTTTATTCTCATATAAATTTTAGAGTCAGCTACAAATGTCTAAAAACTTTTTTTACTGTCAATAAAAATGTATTTGGCTATGATTTCATTGAATTTCTAGATCAATTTGGGGAGAATTAACATTCTGATTATATTCATCTCAATATAAAGATATTGACAGTGTTGATAATATTCTAATTCTAAGATAAAAGACTATTGTATTTCTTCATTCATTTAAATCTGAAGTTTCCTTCAGCAATATTTTATACCATAATATTGTGAATGGTTTTATACAGATTTTTAAGTTTATTCTTCAGTATATATGTTTTAATGTTATTTTAAATATAATCTTAAAATGTAATTTTCTAGCTTTTTGTTCTCAATACAAAGTATGTGGGTTTTATTTTTGTTTTCATCATAAGAGGCACTGCCAATGATAAAACTGATCGTCACATTTTGACTTAGAAGAACCTGGTGATGTAATAGTTGACCAGCCTCTCCTCAGAATCAGACTGAGTTAGCCACACAGTTACTAACATCACCAATCCCAGACATAGGAGTAGGACTCTTTATCTTTTAGGCAGAGTGAGCACATTTGATTTTGCAGAGCATTGGAGCTGTCTTCAGGAGGCTCCTGTTCATGTGGGCAGAGTCCAGTCCAACCGTTTAGCTCTTTGTCCAAATGTGCCATTGTGGTGCTTCATGTTTTTATGACAGATTACTTTAAGCACCAGATATTGTACTATATACTTTCATTTATGCTCATGTCCAGAGTTGCAAAATTTTTAGGAAGTCATTGTATGCAACTATGGTCTTTAATCTTTTATTAATGGGCTAAGAATAGATTGGATAAGAATGACCCACAACAAGGAAGAATTCTTAAAGACTCCACCACTCTTTATGGAATATTAACTCTGTATCATGTATGGCAAATGTCCTGGGCAACTTCAGAATCACTGTGTAGAGGAAATTGATATTTTTTCATTGTTTATAGAATAACTTAATTTTAAAATTAAACTCAGATAAGACACAACCTTTAAAAAAACAAACAGAAAATAAAGCTCTTGGTTCAAAAGTGAAATTGCCTTGTCCAAATAAGCTTGAATTGTTTGTTATTTTACTCAGAGATTAATTTGTATAGGAATTTACACTATAGAGGGAGACAGATGGAAGTTAGGAACCACCAGGGCCATCCTGACTGAGCAGGAACACTGACATAGAACAGATGAGATTATCATTCATTTGACTCAGGGCCACGTGGTGTTCTCTGTAGGTGAACTCATATAATAACACCAAGCAGAGTTTCCTACTAATACTAAACAATACTAACTCTCTGTATTGAATTTGTGTGGTATGGTGCTTATAGTCCTAGAATAAGTCCTTGGATACAACAGTTTATTCTATCTATAGTTGTTGTCCACTTTCCATTCTTAGGGATAGCATTGTTGCTTGATGCTTTTGTCAAGACATAATTTTTGTAGACCATCAATTCCATCTGGTGATGGTTATTTGGCTTTTTGAGTTTATCCTCTGGGATAGCTTTTCATTACTAAGAGAGAGGGGCATAAATCCATTAGCGGGGATTTAGGACATTTTGAAGTAATAGCCAGAGTTGAAATTTGGCCACTGTACTTTCTGAATGTCCATTCTAATTCATCAATCTAGTATAGGTTAGTTCAGGGATGATGTCAGTTCCTTCTGTGAAGAGTTTTCCACCGTATAAAAATCTCTTTGAGGTCAGAAGTGTGCATATTTCCAAAAGAC
This sequence comes from Peromyscus aztecus, assembly GCA_902168405.1. Classification (NCBI taxonomy): domain Eukaryota; kingdom Metazoa; phylum Chordata; class Mammalia; order Rodentia; family Cricetidae; genus Peromyscus; species Peromyscus aztecus. The sequence goes on from CABHPQ010176063.1 coordinate 31,239, forward strand.
CTTTGACCTCCTAGGATAATAATATAACTTTCGAGTCTAAGTGAAGGATTTTCTCAGTTATTAAGACTGAAGAATGTCCCCAAGGCCCAAAGAAAACCTGCTCCGTGAGGAAGAAACATGGTTGTTGTTCACATCTCAACGGCAGATCTGCCACAGGAAAAGCAGAAGACAAAAGTAAGCGAAAGAAAACAAGATAGCTTCCAACAGACAATTCACACATGTCACAAAAATCCACCCTCCTGTGTCTGAAGTCACACATATGTCTCTGTATTTCTATATTTAGGCTTATCTTTGCAATATCTCTGATTGTGGAAATTATGGAGCTGTTTATTCAAATAGGCATTTGCAGATGATACGTTTCCATTGGCAACGCGTGTCATTTCAAACCATCCAGATCACACAAACCCTTACTTGGTCCATTATTTATATGATTTTGGAGTTTTCAGAGTAGAGCCCAATTCCTAATTTCCTTGTAAACATAATTAGAAATACAAGGCATGAGGCAACCATACGGCAGTTCTAGCTGAGTTAAAAACCATCTACATGCACTCAAACTTTTACTCCTTTCATTTGAATCATTCATGTCTTATATTTAAATATATATTTAATTGCCATCAACAATATACTTTCATATTGCGCTACACTCTCTGGAAAAGATAATGTCACACCTATATTTGTCAAGGTTTTATAAAGAATGCCACATGTCCACTACAGATGGAAGAAAGCCACTCAAGCATTTTCAAAGCTGGATATATATATATATTGTGCTTGAATTTGTACATTAGTGAAGGTACCATTAACTGACACAATGTGTATGCTTCCCATAATTCACTGGGTTATTGTAAAGGGAGCTTATCTCCCTCCTCTTTGAGTGGTCATGTTGTGTTGGGTTGACTTTCTTCCAAGTTGGGGTTCAGGGACCCGGACTTCTTTCAGTTTGTGGGTCTGTAGTATCACCCTTAGCTTGGGATTGTGAAAGTCACCATATTAATGTATATCAGGCTAGCAGACAAGACATGGAAAAACTGATGATGTGTATCAAGTTGGAGGTGTCTAAAAACCTGGCTGGGAGTTGGCATACATCACTTTTACTCACATTCCATTCAATGCCATGCCACATACAACTGCAAGAGGTGGTGGGAGAGCCATTCAGCTCTGTACCTGGGAGAACTGTGGTCTGTTATTAAAGACAGCTATGCCAAAGTCTCACTTTGTCTAAGTTGATAGCTCAGACTCTTCAGTGAAAACACTTGGATGAAAAACTGAGACTGATGTGTCTTTATTTGTGATCAACCCCAAATTTGAAGCTGAGCTTGTTTAGTTGTTCTGGATCTTGGAAGGAATGGTCCTGAAGGTGGTACTATAGTAATGGTGGGGAAAAATGGACCCAGACTTATACAGCCTGAATTGTTTGCCCTTCTCTTCTGTTAATTGCCTGAGTGATCTTAGGCCAGTCACTCTGTGGGCTTTTCCTGCATCAGTACTTAGAACATTAACTTAGATAATTGTTAGGTTTGGATCAAGCACCATCCTGTGATTGACTGAGTTTGTTTTGCCTTGCTGCTTATGATAAATCTATAATTAGACAACTACTAAACGGACGCTTGGTATGTTATTTCGTAATGCAACTCTGACTTTTTCTTTCAACTTTTAGAGCTTTACTGATAAATGCTTCCCTCCCACTGCCATATATCAGAGCTTTAAAAGATTTATTCTTACTCCTGAAGTTCCACAGTGCTCTCGCTCTCTCTCTCTCTCTCTCTCTCTCTCTCTCTCTCTCTCTCTCTCTCTCTGTGTTTGTGTAAAACAAGAGTAGTGCTTTGACCAATCATTAAATCATTATAATCTTAGGTTGCTTGGCTAAACTGTCTCATGAAACTTAGTCACTGCCATTCGTGAGGACAGGGAATGAGCCATTGAACTTGTATGGTTCCAATTCCCAGCTGTCAAATTGCTTCTAGACAATAGATGAGATGATTTTTAACATTAAAGTGTTGCTCTAAGGTCCATGCCTCCTTTCTATCCAAAATAATCACCAGGAACCAAATGGCCCAGTCATATTTCTTCCCTTCTCTCTAACTGCATGTTAGCACTCTCTATGGGTATATGTATGCATATGTGTATATGCATTTGAAATTATCTACATGTGCTGCAATTTCCATTTCTCTTGAGCATATTGAGTTTTCCAGCCCAAATACTCCCAACAGGGAAATGATTAAATATTGCTTTGGTCAACTTAATTTTTCCAAACTGTATTAATATTACCCCTGATTTTCCATCAAGCTATGTTCTATGTTAATAAACTTATATAGGAGAAGATCTTCAAATCCTGTCTTTTCTATGGAGTTGCAGAAAATATTGTCTTGTCTATAACGATCACCTGTTGACCTTATAATGTCCTTTTACTTCTGGGGACATGAACAAAAACAACCCTGAACAAAGACTAAGGGCCTATTTCCTTTTGCAGGGTAAGCATCATAATGAGAGGCTTCATCCTTCATAGTCCTCTGAGACTAGATTTTCTTCAGTTCCCCCTGGGGTGAAGGAGGTCTGGCCAAATACCTGCTTCTATATTACAGGTTTTCCTCTGAGAACTTGACAACATGTTACCAACACAGATTCATTCCTATCACACTTATATGGATTCATATTGTCCTCATCATGCTATGGGAGACCTGGGTCTTGAGAACGTAAATGACAATTTTAGTTTCTGGTGGATAACGTGTTGTACCCAAGGCTCTGCCCAGCCAGGCTCTTTTGCTAACAACTCCCTAAAATGCCTCTGAGGCTATGGATGGACATGGATTTAGCAGGGGAGGGAGTAGTTTATTGTATTGTTAATGCACAGGGAGACAGAAAAATGTAATAAGTTTTACTTAGATGGTTGAATGATGGACATTGTGAGACTTGCAAATATCTCCCACCCAGAAAAGTTCCAGACACTGAAAAGCATTGAAACTATTAACAAACAGCAAAATAGGAAATGAAAAATATTCATAGGGATTTTGAAAAATAGAAATATCTTGGTCTAAATGCTAAGTTTGAAAATGAGACATTCCCAGATTCTTTTAAATACATGTCTTTATTATTGATTCTTGCCCGTGAAAATATATTTGGATGCTTTCAGTCAAACGCATTCTCTGTGTCTATCTCTCCATCAGTTAGATCCCTGGTGAGCCCAGTCATTTGACACTTTCATTCGGACAAGGTGGGCTTGTGTATTAAACAAACACTGAAATGTGCCTAGTGTGATGAACTGTTACAGTTTTGAAAACATTAGCTTAGGTGAGCTTTGCGCTGAGAAGACATTAATAATCTTCTGTAGGTGATATGAAGCAACTTTTAATGATTGATTAATAACTCTCTGATGAAACAGTGATAACAAAGAATGTGTATGTTCATTCTTGTGTAGGCAGATAGGGAGAGTCGTGATTCAAATAAAAATTACCATATAATTAAAACACAAGCACATGTACAAGTCTACTGCGCCTCTAGTCCTTAAAGCCAGTGAAAGCATAATATTTAAGTCTTTTTAATATTACCAAGAGCGCAATCATTTATTAGCGAAGAGAAAGGAAAATGGGGAAATGGCTTTGTCAGGAAATGATACACATTAAAATATTTCCACAATAAACTCATGCAAATTAGATTTTTGGAGACTCTATCTAGGCCGAAAACAATATGATTCTGCTCTTAGCTGGCAAGGTAGCTCAAGGTTTAAGAGCACTGGCTGTTCTTCTAGAGGATGTGGATTTAATTTCCTACACTCACAAAGAAGCTCAGAACTGTCTGTAACCTCTTTTCCAGGGCGTCTAACACCTTCTAGCCTCCACAGGTACTAGGCACATACTTGGTGCCCAGATATACTTGCAGGCAAAATACCCATACACATAAAATATTAAACAAAATAAAAATACTAATGAAAAAGAATTGGAGGCATTTTCTGAAGGAAACACTTGTTATATTCTCAGTTTTCTTCTCTTTCAAAGGGCTGTATAGAACGAGAGGAACAGCTTTTCTGTGAACTATGTGTTCTTTATCATAAGGACAGTGAGAAGATATGGTTTAGGCCCTGGTGTCCACACAAAACATGGGGTAGTGAAGTCCCTGCAAATGTCAGAGACCAGTAAAACTTTAAAACTGTTTATGGGATTTTCCAAGTCCTCTGGGAAGAAAGAGGATACAGAATCCAGCTGTTGGAATGATGTATAGAATTGTAAACCTTTTAGTAATTGTGCCATTGCCAAATTATATTTTCTCTTTGATTTACTCTGTAAAGCTTTACATAGTCCAGAGGAGTTCAATATGTAACAAAGAAAAAAAATGAAGAGAATCACACATTGGCAATGCATTCAACTGTGGTTTACATAAAGTAGTGGTTCTCAGCCACTGGACCCAAACTGTTATCACAGGGGCCTTATTAAACCTGTGGTTGCTTGGACCCCACCCCTTGGGCCCAATACTTCTCACTGTTACCACCATTCCAGGTGATTTTGATTCTGACGCATGTTAAGATTGGAAAATCTCTGTTATAATAACTAAAGGACTCAAGGAAGATCCTGACCTCTCAAACAAAGAGGGACCTCAACTTCTGAGACTGAGGCTGTGGGATGAAGGTTCTATATGTGTGAACATGGACAGAGTCTGAGGACATGGACATTTGCTCTATTAGATCTTTAAATAAAGCACAAATGTATACTATTTACCTCCTATTGAAAGTTTTCCTGAAGGTTCTCTATGGGATTAAGTGGTTGCAGGCCAGGAGTATCTCTAGTTAATGTCCCAAAGCATCCCATGATAAGACAACAAACAGGGATCCTGGCATTTATTTTCTTTTTTTCTGTTAATACAAATCTCTCAACTGAAATCCTCCCAATATCATTTCTAGCTACTACTAAAGTTTCTGAAACATGAATTGGGTTCCTTTCTTGTCTCTCTACATTCGGTGGGTACATGTGGTTGGTTGGAAAGAGAGTTCAACAATTCAGATTTTACACACTGTTTAGAGACCACCCTGAATTTTGGAATAGTGAATCTAGGAGTGTAGCAGGAATCTTAAAAGTTCTTATTAATAAAATCAAACCTGAGGCCAGTTATTGGAGTGAACTCTGGAAGATCAGAGAGACAGAACAAGCCACAGCTAACCTCACCTGGCCAACTTCTCAGCTGGTCTTGTTTCCTCAGACTGGAAGCCTCTGTGTCCTCATATCCGAATGGCTCTCAGCTGAACTGTGCTGCTCAAAACCTAAAAGCTTAACCAGCCAAATGCTGCTAGTTTCTGGTCCTCACGTCTTATATATCTTTCTGCTTTCTACCATCACTCCCTAGGATTAAAGGCTTGCTTTCTGGGATTAAAGGCATGAGTCACCATGCTTGGCTATATCCTTGAACACATGAATTTCTGCCTCTGGAATGCTAGAATTAAAGGCGTGTACTACCACTGCCTATCCTTAGTATCTAGTGGCTTTTCTGTTCTCTGACCCCAGATAAGTTTATTAGGGTACACAATATTTTGGGGAACACAATACCACCACATAGGAGTACATCTGTGTTTTGTAGAAATGGAGCCGGGGGTTGGGGGGAGATGTTGAGTCACTGGAGTGCTTGTTGTGTAAGCCTGAGGACCTGAGTTCAGATTCCCAGCATCTATGTAAAAGCTGGGTACAGCAGCACTGGGGAGGTAGAGGCAGGAGAATTGCCAGGAGCGGCTGGCCGGCCAGTCTAGCTCGTTGGTGAGCTCCAGGTTTAATGATAGACATCGTCTAAAAAAAATAAAGTAGAGATATGATTGAGGAAAACACAAGATGCTAACCTCTGATCTCCAGATGTACATACACACAGGTACTAGACACACATGTGAACATGTGAGACTGTGGTACAAGTTTAAAATTGCTCTAAAATTAGTAAGTGTGTCTTATATGTAGAATACCTCCCCATCAGTGTTTCTTCGGGTCATCTATGCCATGGTGCAGAAGGGCACAGAGAGCAGTGTCACTATGACAGCACTTGGACTCGTCAAGCAGTAAGTGATAGATTCACAACACGCCCCCATGGTTGGGCACATCCGGCGGACCTAGACACTTCCGCCTAACCAGTTCCAGGTCAAAATAGCCATTTCTGGGTCAAGGCGTCTCGCGTGACCAGGATGCCATGGCTTTGCATGGTTGCATAAAAGCGTGCAACGCAACCATGTGATCTACGCGCATGAATGGAGTAGCCACATGGACCTGTGTACGCATGCGCCACACTGCCTTTATAAGCCGGCCCCATATTCCCGGCTTTCTTCTTCTTCTCCACACATGTGTCTCTTCCACAGGCCTGAGCACTTGTCTGTCTCTCTTATCTTAATAAAACTCTTGTTAGTGGATTCTGTCATGTTTCGTGACATTTCCTCTCAGGGTAAGAGTGCCGCTAAATAACAGTAAGTGTGGGCAGTCAGGGGTCTTCAGTCTGCCAGGAGGGAGGCTGTAGAGGGAAAGATTCAGTGGTACAATGGACCAGGGCCAGCATGGTATGGACACGAGAACTGAGGAATCTGGGAGATGATGGTTTATCAATGACTATGACCATCTGGTACAAAGGTGCACTGTGACAGCCCAGGCTCCAGAAAAAGATGAGCACCACTTCCCGGAAGGACTGTGGGATGGAGACTGTTAATAGGGACATTCCAGTCACACAGACCCTGTCTGGCTGCTCTTGAGTAGGGCCTAAGTGAAGCGTCGGGGGCGGCTCTTGTATTTGTTTAGCAAGCTGAACTTCTGTAATCATAGCATTAATGACACCACATTACAGATCTCTATTAATTTGTCTTTGTCTTCTACTCTACTATAAGATTCCAAAGCACAAGTTTTTAGTTCCCTCCCCTTCCCTCCCATTCGCTCCCTCCTCCTCTCCTCCCCATCCCCTCTCCTCCCTCCTATCCCCCTCTCCTCCTCTCCCTTTTCCTCCCCTCTCCTCTCCTCCCCTTCCTTCCCCTCTCCTCTCCTCCCTTCTCTTCTTCACCTCTCCATTATTTCCTCCTCTCCATCCATCCCTTCCCCTCTCTTCCCCTCTTCTCTCTGCTGAGCTCCACTCCTTTCTGAAGTCTCCTTACATCTCCCCTCCTTCCCTTCCCCCTCCCCCTCCCCTCCCCTCCCCTCTTTTCTCCTCTTCTTCTTTCACCCTTTTTACTGTCTTGGCCCCTTGTGTCTAATATAGATAGTTAATAAATGCATAGTTTAGGATAAATGACCAAATAAAGAAAATATTGGAGATTGACTAAACTTGTCTGCTAAAAACTGAAAGGAAAAGGATTTTCTGGTTCCTACACAAGGCAGTCTAGTTCTGAGTTCTAGAAAAAAAATCATAAAGAAAAGTGAATTTACCTTGGCATCTCCAAGAGACAGGCTAGCTATAGGAAGCTTGAAGAATTGGTTCTCTGTGATCTGGGGCCATGAACAAGCCCTGGTATAAGATTTAAGGACTTCAGAAAAGAGTAGCACTCAACTGAGGCAGAGCATGAGAGAGCAGAGGGGTAAGAAGGAGGACACTTGCATGTCTTTCCTGGGAGGCCATGAAGAGTTCATGGGAAAGTTGGATTTGAATATGGAATAGTGCGGTGAATTACAAACTAATGTAGAGTAAAACATCTTTGGACCAGGAACAGGCCATACTCAGGTGTCAGCAAGACAGAATCCATAGTTGGGAGTCTTTAAAAGGATGTTTCAGTTGAAGTTACAGCATCTACGTATGCACCACTTGCCTTTTAGTCCTTACCTGCATGGTGCTGGTTTCCCTAGAAACTCGGCTGTTTGTGATACATTTTGTTATATTACAAAGAACCAACCTAAAAGAGAAGTTTTCATCATCTTTACACGAGTGACTCAAATATCATAGGCATTTAGTGACTATTCAAAGAATATGTATATCCCATTCCCACGAGGTAAACAGACTGGCTGAAGATCTTTACCTCCACCTTCATTCCTCCAAATCCAATCCCCCAGTCTCATGCCCAGCTCTATAGCAGACCACCTACTATAGCCTCCCTTTCCTATCTGACTCCCATTTCCAATGGATCACATAAACCTTCTCCTACAACCTTCTTCTTCCTCCTCCACTCATCCCATTATCCTAGCCCCAAGCACCAGCAGGCATTCCTTGGGAATCCACAAGCTACTCTAGGCAGGGAAGAAGGTAGGCTAATTGCAGATTGTCACCTCTTCCTCATCTCCAAATCCAGTCCCCCCTTTGCATCCCTAGCTCTGTAGCAGATCACCTGCTATATGCAACCTTGCCTCCCTGCTTGTCCCCATCTCTAGTGGAACATGCAGATCTTACCCTTCAACCTTTATTCCCCCAACTCAGTACTTTATCCCAGTCTCCAGCTCCAGCATGCATTCCCTAGAAACCTAAAGCTAAGCAGGTAGCCTGACTTCAGATCTTCACTTCACCTCTCCTCTCCTCTCCTCATCTGGTCTCCCAGTCTCACCCCCATCTCTGCAGCAGATCATCTGCTTTGGCCTCCCCCTCCTCTCTGTCCCCACTTCCAGCAGATGATAGACATCATCCATTCCAAACTTCCTCTCAACTTATCCTGTTATTCCAGCCCCCAACTCTAGCAGGCTTTCTCTGGGAACCTGTTAGTCAAGTCTACTGGAGAAGCAAGTGGGCCAGCTAAGTAGGTAGGTTAGCTTCAGATCTTTCCCTCCTCCCCTCCATGTCTAATCCCCCAGTCTCATCTCCAGTTCTGTAGCAGACTCCATGTTGTGGCCTCTCCTCACCTTTCCCCCCATTCCCAGGGAGTTAAATAGATCCTAGTGGAACAGCCTTCACTAGGCTTTCCTCCCTCTTGTGGCCCCCTCCCCGCCAATATATCCCCATTCCTAAGTGTCTGGTCCCAATAACTAGAAACATATTTGATCTAGAACCCCCAGTAGCCACACATATCATGATCCCAGAAGAAGTTTTCTTTTCTTTTTTTAAACCAGGAAATACACAGCTACACTCTTTTAAGAATCAGGGCAACAGAAGTCAAGGAACAAAATAATTACCCAACAAAGACAAGACCAGATATCAGCACCTAGAATTACAATTTTCCCAAATCCAGATGTCTAGATGCCAGTGTAAAATCATGATTATATCTCCACTAGAGCCCAGCCCAAACCACGGCAGGCCCTGAGAATTCCAACATAGCTGAAGCACAAGGCAAAGACCTTAAAACATCATTTATGAATGTGATAGAGGTCCTTAAAGAGGAAATGAATAAACCCCTTAAGGAAGTATATGAAAACACAAACAGTAGAAGGAAATGAATATAACAGTTCAAGACCTCAAAGGAGAAATAGAATCAATAAAGAAAACCCAAACTGAGGGAATTCTGTAAATGAAAAATTTAGGAATTTGAACAAGAACTTCAGAGGCAAACCTCACCAACAGAATGTAAGAGGTGGAAGAGAGAGTCTTAAACATCAACAACACGATAGAAAAAATGGGTACCTTGGTTAAAGAAAATGTTTAAAAAATGCTGGCACAAATCAGCCAGGAAATCTAGAACACTGTGAAAAGACCACATCTAAGAACAATAGGAATGGAGGAAGAAGAAATCAAGGTCAAAAGCACAAAAAATATTTTCAAAAAAACCATAGAAGAAAATTTCCCTAGCCTGAAGAAGGAGATGCCTATCAAGGTGCAAGAAGCTTATAGAACACCAAACAGACTAGCCTAGAAAAAAATTACTCAGAGTAATCAAAACACTAAATGTACAGAAGAAAGAAAGAATATTAAAGGTTGTGAGGGAAAAAGAGCAAGTTACATAAAGGCAGACCTATTAGAAATCCACCTGACTTCTCAATGGAGACTCTAAAAGCCAGAAGGGCCTGTACAGAATTCTACAGACTCTAAGAGACCACAGATACCAGCCCAGACTATACATCTAGCAAAAGTTTCAATGACAGCAGATGGGGAAAATAAAACACCCCATGATAAAACCAAATTTAAGCAATATGTGTCTACAAATCCAGCCCTACAGAAGGTGCTAGAAGGAAAACTCTAACATAAAGGGGTTAACCACATCTAAGAAAACACAAGGAATAAATAATCCCAGACAAGCAAATCAAAAGAGGGGAAGTGTGCACACACACACCACAAGAACAAAATTACAATAATCAATAAACAATGCTAATTGATACTTCTCAATCTTGATTCCCCAATAAAAAGACACAAACAGAATGGACCTGGAAACTGGATCCATCCTTCTGCTGCATCCAAGAACCCACCATGATATCAAGGATAGATATTGATATTGATATCAAGGATAAAGAGTTGGAAAAAGATATTCTAATCAAATGGACCTAAGAAGCAATCTAGCGTAGCCATTTTTATATCTGACAAAATAGACTTCAAACCAAAACTAAACAAAGGAAATAGGGAAGGATACTACAAGACAAAGTGACAGCCTACAGAATGGGAAAAGATCTTCAGGGCTGATATCCAGAATATATAATGAACTCAAGAAATTAGACATCAAAATGCCCAACAGTCCAATTAAGAAATGGGCTATAGAGCTAAACAGAGAATTCTCAACAGAGGAAGCACAAATGGCTGAAAGACATTTAAGGAATTGCTCAACATCCCTAATCATCAGGGAAATGCAAATCAAAATGACTCTGAGATACCACCTTACATCTGTCAGATCAAAAACACTGAAGACACCTTATGATGGAGAGGATGTGGAGCAAGGGGAACTCTCTTCCACTGTTGCTGGGAATGCAAGCTTGTACAGCCACTTTGGAAATCAATATGGCACTTTCTTAGAAAATTGGGAACCAATCTCCCCCAAGACCCAGCTATACCACTCTTGGGCATATACCCAAGGAATGCTCAATCATACCACAAGGGCACATGCTCAGCTATGTTCATAGCAGCATTGTTTGTAATAGCCAGAACCTGGAAACAACCTAGATGCCCTTCAACTGAAGAATGGATAAATAAAATGTGGTACATATACACAATGGAGGACTACTCAGTAGAGAAAAACAATGACATCATGAGGTTTGCAGGCAAATGGATGGATCTAGAAAAAATCATCCTGAGTGAGGTAACCCAGACTCAGAAGGACAAACATGGTGTGTACTCACTCATAGGAGGACACTAGATGTAAAACAAAGGATGACTAGACTGCTACTTACAACTCCAGGGAGGCTACCTAGAAAACAGGACCCTAAGAAAGACACAGGGATCCCCCAATGACAGAGAAATGGATGAGATCTACATGAGCAAACTGGACGTGAGGAGGGGGGTAATGAAGGGCAAGGATCGAGAAAAGAGAGTTTAGGGGAGTGGGAGATACCAGCTGGATCAAGAACAGAGAGGGAGAACAAGGAAAAAGAGACTATAATAAATGAAGACCCCACAGGAATAGGAAGAAGCAAAGTGCTAGAGAGGTCCCCAGAAATCCACAAAGATACCTCCTCAATAGACTACTGGCAATGGTCAAGAGAAAGCCCCAACTGACCTACTCTGGTGATAGATGGCCAAACACCCTAACTGTCGTGCTAGAACTCTCATCCAATGACTGAGGGAAACAGATGCAGAGATCCATGGCCAGGCCCCAGCTGGAGCTCCAGGAGTCTAATCGGCGAGAAAGAGGAGGGATTGTATGATTGAGAATTGTTGAGACCATGATTAGAAAAAGCACAGGGACAAATAGCCAAACTAGTGGAAACACACAAACTATGAACCAATAGCTGAGGAGCCCCCAATTGTATCAGGCCCTCTGGATAAGTGAGACAGTTGATTAGCTTGGACTGTTTGGGAGGCCCCCAGGCAGTGGGACCAGGACCTATCCTTAGTGCATGAGCTGGCTGTTTGGAACCTGGGGCCTATGCAGGAACACTTTGCTCAGCCTGGGAGGAGGGGACTGGACCTGCCTCGACTGAATCTACCAGGTTGAGCTGAATCCCCAGGGGAGTCCTTGCCCTGGAGGAGATGGGAATGAGAGGTGAGTTGTGGGGAGGGTGGGGGGGGGCGGGAGGAGGGAGGACAGGGGAATCCGTGGCTGATATGTAAAATTAAATTAAATTATAAAATAAAACAAAACAAAATAAAAAAGAAATTATCAACCAGGAGGACATTGCAATTCTTAACATCTATTCACTAAACACAAGGGCACACAAGTTTATAAGGAAAGCACTACTACTGCTGAAATCACATATTGATCCTCACACACTGATAATGGGAGACTTCAATACCCCACTCTCACCAACAGACAGTTCATTCAGACAAAAACTACACAGAGGAATGCTGGAGTTAACTGACATTATAAACCAAATGGACCCAACAGATATTTACAGAGTATTTCACCAGAACTCAAAAGAATATACCTTCTCAGCACCTCATGGAACATTCCCCAAGACTGACCGTATGGCTGACCATGTTCTCAGACACAAAGTAAGTATCAACAGATACAAGAGAATTGAAACAGCTCCCTGTTTCCTTTCTGACCACCACGGATTATCACTGGATATCAACAACAACAGAAAGCTCAAAATGTAGTCAAGGCTTTTCCTGTTTTTACTACTTTTTATTTTTATCTCATTTTCTATTTTTATATATTTGATTTTATTCATATATTTTTCTTCTCTCCTTTTACCCTGAAGGTCCTCGACATATGTATTATGACTTCCAGTTTAGTTTTTTTTGGGGGGGGAATTTCTGAATATGTGATGTGAACAAATGGGGCTCTGTTTCTTGTGCCTTCTTTTGGGCTCTTTTCTTCTCTTTGTTTTGTCTAGTTCTGATGTGATAGTTTTTGTTTTATATTTTACTTATTTTATTACTATCCCATAGAAGCCTGCTCACTTTCAAATGAGAGACAGGAATGGGGTAGATTTGGAAGGAAGGGGAAGTGGGGAGGAGCTGGAAGGAATAGAGGGAGGGGAAACTATAATCAGGATATATATGTGGTGAAAAAAATCCATTTGCCATTAAAACAGGGAGTG